>BSQZ01000001.1:20448999-20458999 GCA_033239005.1 Lamellibrachia satsuma | reverse complement strand
CGTATAATTTGACCATTATCTGTTTCGTTTGAATGGTTGGCCCCGAATAATGTGTCCACATGTCAGGCTGTACGGCAAGGTCGTTATACATAAACGAATAGATAATGGTCGGATTATATTTAATTGTCGTTCAATCATTTGCAAGTTCAAGATGCTGGAATAACTTTCTTTATTTTCTTTGCATCTTAGTTGATGCATAAGGCCACATAAAAGATTCAGCCATTTTGTATGATCTAGCCGTGTTCTCCGACGACTCTCTGTTGTTGACTCCCTGTTGTTGACTCCCTGTTGTTGACTCCCTGTTGTTGACTCTCTGTTGTTGACTCCCTGTTGTTGCCTCCCTGTTGTTGACTCCCTGTTGTTGACTCTCTGTTGTTGACTCCCTGTTGTTGACTCTCTGTTGTTGACTCTCTGTTGTTGACTCCCTCTTGTTGACTCCCTGTTGTTGACTCTCTGTTGTTGACTCTCTGTTGTTGACTCTCTGTTGTTGACTCTCTGTTGTTGACTGTTGTTGACTCTCTGTTGTTGACTCTCTGTTGTTGACTCCCTGTTGTTGACTCTCTGTTGTTGACTCCCTGTTGTTGACTCTCTGTTGTTGACTCCCTGTTGTTGACTCTCTGTTGACTCTCTGTTGTTGACTCCCTGTTGTTGACTCCTTGTTGTTGACTCCCTGTTGTTGACTCTCTGTTGTTGACTCCCTGTTGTTGACTCTCTGTTGTTGACTCTCTGTTGTTGACTCTCTGTTGTTGACTCTCTGTTGTTGACTCTCTGTTGTTGACTCTCTGTTGTTGACTCTCTGTTGTTGACTCTCTGTTGTTGACTCCCTGTTGTTGACTCTCTGTTGTTGACTCCCTGTTGTTGACTCTCTGTTGTTGACTCCCTGTTGTTGACTCTCTGTTGTTGACTCTCTGTTGTTGACTCCCTGTTGTTGACTCTCTGTTGTTGACTCTCTGTTGTTGACTCTCTGTTGTTGACTCCCTGTTTTTGACTCCCTGTTGTTGACTCTCTGTTGTTGACTCCCTGTTGTTGACTTTCTGTTGTTGACTCCTGTTGTTGACTCCTTGTTGTTGACTCTCTGTTGTTGACTCCCTGTTGTTGACTCCCTGTTGTTGACTCTCTGTTGTTGACTCCCTGTTGTTGACTCTCCTTAATGTGTGGCTTCTCCATCGTCTGATCTTGATGTCTTCAGATATTGGTGGAATACAGGCGGTTGTGTAGCTCTTCGGTCGACACTTTCATTGGCCAATGTATCTTTAACATACGTCGTACGCATGTTCTTTGAAAAACTTTCAATTTATTCTAAGTTGTTTGGTGTAATTCTCCACATTTCGGATCAATGTAATCGCACTGCTAGAATATACAGATGTAGTTTATATTATATAAATGATTTTACGATAAAAAAAATCGATTTTGTTCCTTTGATGTAAACGCTCACGTCAACATACTCTACGGTATATTAATTTCGATAAATTTGGAATTGAAATTGGACTCAGCCAAGATAGTCACTCACTTGAGCCAAAACAAGCATTTGGGCGGTCGACGGTTATCCACTGAATATTATATAGATAAATATAGATAAATATAGGTAGATATTGATAGTATATAGATGGACAGTGTAATACGAGCACAAGACGTAAAGTCACACAAGGTTACACAAATTAAGTCACACAGATAATAAAAATAAAGCAACGATAATACTCATTGAAAAATTATCATATTATAAGATAAAATGAAACAGAAATGGACATCTAAATAAAGATACGGTGTTTCCACGTAGAGTAAGAACTAAAAAAATTATTTCATAGCTGTCAAAAAATTTTCATAGAAAAGTGGGAAACACGCTTCTCCGCTCCAGTTGTACAGATCATCATTTTGATGTACCGCTCTCGTTCGAGGTGAACGCACGCATGAGAAAATGTGAAATCACTTGAGACCAAAGAAATAAAATATTCACAGATTGGCCTCGTGTGCAACAAATAGATTGATGTTACGATGATTTTTTTTAATTGTTTTTGAAAATTACAAAAAGGCCGGACATTTCGTCCAAAAGCGGGAAAGTGGGATCAATGGAAAAACGGTATTTTCCGCACGAAAGCGGTAATGTTTACACATATGTAATTTGTTTTAATGTTAACATTTGAAATATTCACTACATGTTTTGTGGATATTGTTAGAAATTATGTTAGCAGTAAAGAGTTTGGTAAAAATTCTATATTTTCCTGCAATCTAGACATGCTAATGCGTGATAGTGATACGATATACGTTTACTTTGGATTCACAACAAAAGTGCACAATAACAGTCAATATAATTGATCAGTGCAAGCGACAATGATTTCGTTGAAATCATGAATGCAACAACACCGTACTGTTATAGTTAAAATAAACGTAAACAGAGTTTGCTCGACGGCGCTTTTGTGTTCGTCACAGTCCCTTCATCAGCGTTTGACTGGAATACTTTTGTGTTCGTCACAGTCCCTTCATCAGCGTTTGACTCGAATACTTTTTGTGTTTGTCACAGTCCCTTCATCAGCGTTTGACTCGAATACTTTTGTGTTCGTCACAGTCCCTGCATCAGCGTTTGACTGGAATACTGTTGTATTCGTCACAGTCCCTTCATCAGCGTTTGGCTGGAATACTTTTGCTGAAATACGTTTTACTGAAGCAATTTAGATGCAGATACTGTTACAGATGCTATAGGTCAATATTGATGATAACACTGTGTACTAAATATATCACGGTATGACTTTTGTTACTTTTCTTGTTTTGAATATAAAATCGCTTATCCAGACTACCAAACCGATTGCTACAGCTTGAATGGAAAGGAAATGAGAAATAAATTTAACTTCTTCGCTCCGACTTTATTCTTGTGATTTCATTTCCTATAACCAATTAATCTCCAGCGACTTTACTCTCTACGAAAAAAAATTATTGTCTCACTTCGTAAGTTTTTGTGATATAATTTCTTGTCAACATATAATACGTTATTCAATATTGTTATTTGTCGGAATTAATTTTGCAAGTAAACTGCTTTATTTGATTTATTCAAGACGTCAACAAAATGGAATTTTATCATAATCAAGAAACTTGCCAACTTTGTAAATGTACATGCTAAAAATAGGTAATTCTTTGAAAATCGTCGGTCCGTAATTTAACCTCATTGTGAATACCCCAGTAGGTTGCCCAAGGAACTAACTCTCGTCCGCTTTCAGAGACACCGCATCAGTCGCTGCACCACTGATCCATTCATCATTGCCGACCCGAGACTGCAGCGGTCTTGTAGCTGACAGTGGCTCCGGGGAGTTGGCCCACACGTTGGTAGTTCGCTTTGAACACCGGAGCAGAATCTGACAGTGACAAGACTTATGCCAAACATCATGTGCATAGGAAATGCTAAACTTGCTTGAAAACTTCACACTATAGTAATAAGTGCTGTATGCCAGAAAATGGACTAACTTAGTCCCAGGAGTAGTTAGTCCTTGGATTTGTTTAAACCTGGACTAAGCTAAACCCAGGACTAAGTTAGTCCATATGCTAGAATATTTTTAGTCCTGGGATTTAGTAATCCCAGGACTAAACCCATGTTATTATTGTTATAAGGGGCCCTCTTGTGGAATTCCCTGGGCATTCCCATTGTTTTGGCGGGAAACTTGTCAGTTTTCCCGCCTTCCACGCTTGTTGGTTGGAGTGTGGCTGGACGTGCACAAAACTGGACAATTGAAGAAAGAGTTTTCGTTTGAGTTAGTATCAACACAGTTCAGTGTGGTAGAATATAAGAGAAGTGACAACAACGCACACAAGTAAAAGAAAGCTGCATGGAAGCACATTTATGACCAGTTTATGGTGCGATATGAAGGCACTGGTCGTAATGTTGCTAGGTTGAAGGAACAGTGGAAACGTTGGCCTGGCAGCACACACGACGCTCGTATGTTTAGAGAGTGCGTGCTCAACAGGCAGTTTGGGCAAGGTGAATTACAAGGAATGCTGCTGGAAGATGCAGGATACCCATGTTTACCTTACTTGCTCACCCCATCAACAACCCACGAAGAAATGCAGAACAACGCCACAACAGGGCGATCAGGGCAACACAGACAACAATGTGCCAAATCAGCCAGGTTAGGTTGATCAAGCTGCGGGCAGACTTGCTCGCCAGCGCATTGTACAACTATTCGAGAATGAATAAATTGGTTCAGTGACTTTGATGACTCTAATTAATGAAGACCGACTATAGTACATACTCTATATTTTCAAGATTAATAACTGCGCGCACAAGGCGTGTGTGCATGATATGTGTTTCCCTATTCTTCAGTTTATATATAAAATACTTTATTTCAATATGCAGTTATACTGTGTATGTATATGATACTGTTGTTAACATAATATTATGTAGTAGTAATGTTACCATTGTCAAATGATTTCAAAATAAAACTGTGCAACGCACGTTGCTGTGATATACTTCCAGACACACACAGTAACACAATGCCATGGTAAAGTATTGCATCTGACAGTTAGTCAACCACTTAATCCTACCCCGGACCAGGACTAACTTTTCAGGTTTAGCCCAGTGTACTAAACCTGGGAATAAAGTTAATCCGCCTCCTGGCATACGGACTAACTTTAGTCCACTTTCTGGCATAAGGACTAACTTAGTCCCGGGATAAAACCCGGGACTAAAAGTTAGTCCAGTTTCTGGCATACGGCCCTAAGAATGTATTTGTTTTCTATTCTGTACAAGTGATTTATCCGGCTACTATATATGCATAAGCGGACGGGAAGGACTTCATTAAGCAAACGTTACGTAGAACGTAGACAGTTGTAATTATATAACCATTAAAAAAAGTTATTTAATTGAACCATCTGCTATCACATATATATAGAGACAGGGAGACAAGGAGAGAGAGGGGGGGCAGACAGACAGCGAGTCAGAGAAACAGAGAGATACAGAGACAGTGAGGCAGAGAGCGGGAAAGGGCAAAAAACATATAGGCAAATATACAGGGAAATAGACAGACCGAGAAATACAGCGACGGAGAGAAGGACAGACTGTCAGATGGAGAAGTGCAACGTCAAGAATTGGAGCTGTTGTGTCGTGTTCGGTCTCTGTAAGTTGGTGTTAAATGCTGCCATTCTGTTACTATATGGCAACATTAAATGACCCAGCATTGTTTCAATAAACGAATTAGCGCCGACCGACATCACCTCTGACTGGGTGCAGCGGACTAATCAAACACTCCCCAGAATTGTCACTCCACATTCCTTGTTACGCGAACAAACCACCACTTGGATTAATCCGCCATTACCCATAAGGCCATAGACCACAGTCATGATCCATCCGCCATTACGTATAGAGTCCCTGGGTAAGTTCCACGAATTTCACCGCAGATGGTCAGTTAATTACTATTTAATATGATGTGAATAATTAAAGAAAGTAGTTTGCAATGCATTATGCATTATATTTTTCAACACATTTCTTAGAATGTAGAATTCTAAAGACCACATTGAAAACGAAAAGTCCAAATGCGTTTATACCATTGATCATTATTGTAAAAACACACGGCGCCGTTTAGTTCACGACAGCTCATTTTACACCCAATACACACAAATATATATATATATATATATATATATATATATATATATATATATATATATATATATATATATATATATATATATATATATATATATATATATGTATATGCTTAAAAATACAGGCCTGTAGGGTTGTAACGATACACCGCGATAGTCCAAGCGCAATACTATCGATAGTAAATTTAATTATCGATAGTTATCATCGATAGTAGGGTTCGCAAAATAATTCATCAGGTTTACTATTTTCATGCTAATAGGGACCTACTGTTTAAACATGCTTATTCCAACTTTATTAGGTCATTTTACTTATTTACATCAACATTTGTCGATCAGACGGCGTCAGCCAATGATTCGCCGTATTTTGAGTCAACTGCCTCCTATAGTCAAAGCGATGATGCCGCCAGTTAATTCTGGTTTTGGACTACGTCCCTGGCTGCTCGATATAGGTGGAACCGTGCTCGATGTGTAATATATAGGACGCCGAGTATATCGAGATTGTTACGAATAAAGCTGCAAATTAAGGCAGCTGGATGTGTGGAAGCAAATCAGTGGGATACAGACAAAAAGCGAGTCGTTTCCCGATGTTGTCTATTTAACTGAAATTCAGTGGAAACACGACACATTTTAAACAGTATTTAACAAGATTTTCATACCCATTCAATATCTTAAAAACTTTTTGATCTCCTCTCTATAACCTCCTTGTCTCTAAGGTTATTAAACCACATTCTTTTAGGCGATAGATTACATCTTTTTACGCGATTGATTGCATCCATCAATGTCCGTGTCAGAATGTGTGCCCAATTTATTATGCGAGATGTACAGCAAGCTGTTCGCTCGTCAAGTGAAATTAGTAAGTATGCATATTAACATATCAGCTTCTTTGATACTATCGCGATAGTCATGAAACTATCGGAATAGTAAAACTTCCTCCCGAGACTTTGGCAGCAGAATGTGTTTCTTGAGGACGCACTGCTGAAGAACTTATGAACATAATGTATAGGCTCCTGGGTGTATAGTGGGATCATGCAATATGGTACATCTTGAGTCAGAATGTATATATATATATATATATATATATATATATATATATATATATATATATATATATATATGTATATATATATATATATATATATATATATATATATATATATATATATATATATATATATATATATATATATATATATATATATATATATATATATATATATATATATATATATATATATATATATACATATAATTATATATGTGTGTGTGTGTGTGTGCGTGTGCGTGCGTGCGTGCGTGTGTGTGCGTGTGCGTGCTCGCGTGCGTGCGTGCGTGCGTGCATGCGTGCGTGCGTGCGTGCGTGCGTGCGTGCGTGCGTGCGTGCGTGCGTGCGTGTATGCGTGCGTGCGTGTGTGTGTGTGCGTGTGTGTGTGTAAACATGATGTGTTGAATTTGGTAATGGTATTTCAGGCTGATCTCCATTGAACATATAGACAGACACAGACACAGACACGGACGCGGACCAAGACCCGGACCGAACACGCACACGGACACGAACACGCACGCAAACATGCACGCACACAACTACGCAAACGCGGAAAAGTAAAATTTCTTCACACAAGGTTATGGGCTAAAATGGGTTTATAAAACAACTGTGTTAACATTTAAGAGCAATCCTTTGAGAGGATGCGACCGTTCTCTCGGTGCAATGTTTACCATTATACACGGTGTACATATAAACACATTTACCCTGGACATTCTACTACTGAATCGATTTTTCACTGACCTATTCATCAGAAAAGATGTATTCACTTTATTTAGCACTCTCACCCGGTTAAGGACAGGGTAGTTACGGAATCCTAACTGGTTGATTGGGCAAAATGTTTCAGTGAATGAATCTTGTCTGATGATTAGGTCACAGTGAAAATTTTATGAAAATCGGTTCAGTGTAATTTTCGAGATATTGCATTATATATATATATATATATATTATTTCGGGGTTACATTTGTATGTAATTATTATGTATAATGATAAATTTTGTGTCGTGTGAGAGGTCACTTCCTCTCAACGGATTACTCTGATATTTTAACACAGTCGTTTTCTCATCAAACGTCACATTTTAGCCCATGTGGCGTGTTTATATATGTATAAAGTTCACTTTCATTGCTTGACAAACTGTTTGTGCATGTACTGCATAATATGCTTGACAGAACTGTTTATGTATTTACTACATAATATATATATATATATATATATATATATATATATATATATATATATATATATATATATATATATATATATTATGAAGTACATATACATAAACAGTTTGTCAAGCAATGCAAACAAAGTCGGACTCTTCATCGATGCCTCCAAACTTGAAATGAGAGCAAACCGTGATAGAAAAGAATGTAACTACAAAAACCAAAATACAAATTGGCAACAGCAATATTATCCCCGTGTTTCTCTATTTCTCTGAAACATGGAAAACATTTCCCTGAAACAACGTAACATCGTGAACATAATCCAGACCAGACCAGTTTTTCAGACCAGAAATTCTAAACATCAAATTTAATAAATTCATCACCAAAGAGGAAGTACCCAAAAGAGCAAACGCAGAGCAGAGCCAGTCAAACCAACAATATTGAATAGAAGATGGAGATATGTGGACATTGTCCTTAGAATACCAAAGCAGGCAAAACCATGTGTAAAAAAGAAAACAGGAAGCCCGAAAGAACGAACCATCTGAAGAGAGGCTCTGCACTGCGTGCATGACAGCACAGTGAGTGACTATGGGTGAGAGCATCGCGTAATAGAAAGATGTATGTGTATACAATTATTTTTTAAAAGGCAATCACAACAAAACTTGCATAAACTTTGTATAAACGCTTGGAGCGAACATCAACGAACTGGCACGATGGTTGAATTTGCTTTGTCATGATAATCGACCTTTCCATATAAGAGATTAAGAGTCAACAACTGGAAATAACAATAAGTTTCACGTAGACAAGATTGCTGAATAGGAGAGAGTTCTGCAAATTAGTATATAAGTTAAATGTACGTATCACACAAAAGCCGCAGCAAGAATTATGTTTTTTTTTAAGAAAGAAATTACTCAAAATGTGTTTCCTCCGTATTCCAATAGCTTTGTATGTTTACTATTAATTAAGTTAACTTTTATGACAATGACGTACCTCTAAATTAGCTTTTTTTATGGAAAAAGCTTGCATCTACCATATAATCAATGCCGTTATTCAATCGTTGAAGTCCATTTACAAGAAATGACATTTTGACAACGAGAAAGTAAAACACTCTGGAATAAAAAATGATGTGGTCATCTGGTTTAGATTGTTGGGTTCACTTACATATTCTAAAAACATTTCTAAAAAAATAAATAATTTTTGCTTTGTGCAATATCTTGGGGGTAGTGTAATAACATGTGTGGACACATGTTGCATTTAGAATATCATAACTTTGAAAATTCTGAAGAAAAAATATTCATTATGTAGGACTTATTCTTAGAGGATTTCAACAGTTAACTAGGCCAATGATGAATGTGAAAGTATTATGATAACATATCTACTACTGATTAAGTGTAATTATTTAGACGGTTTATAATTCCTTCATATGGCGGCAATTTTATTCGTTGCCATGACAACGGGAGGTCTAGCAGAAAAAATGTCAACATATGTTTTGCTAAATAAAACCCACTCTACATAAAAATGCACAAACTATGCAAATAAAAAATCCTATCCAGCAGCTGTGTCTCCCCTTAAGATGGCCGACTACTCAGAAATCACGCTATATACGCATCGGTTTGCGCAGCGTTGTTCGAACAACGATTAAATTAACACAAAGGATATAATATCGATTGAAAAAGTAAACACAAATTGGTAAAAAAAAAACTTAATAAGAACCGAAACAATTATAAATTAAAAACACGTGGCGCCTCTCGCGGTAACAGTTTGACCAACTTTTTTTAAATGTCATTAAACATTGTGGTCAGATATGGGGTTCGATAAAAAAATTCGTTATTTTTGCTGCTGACGTAGCTGTTACTATGTTAGATATTAAAAATTGCACGGGACCCCTAACTGTTCTTGTCTTTTGGGGATTTTGGCGTCTAATGGATTTCAAATAACTTTTATAAGTTAAAGTTTCATTACTTTTATTTCAGGGTAATCGGCCATCTTAAAAATATATATATGCATTTACGGTGGATTGTGGATACTTATTAACGTGACGTTCATGTGCATCGCTTCCAGGTTCACGGTACTTCTAACAGGTTCAGCATGCAATGACCATCAGCATCGCGCGATGAGTTGTGGTCATGTGACATTAGTTTCACGAACTTTGCGAGAAGGTTTTAGCCACAATTTCTATTTAATGTTGACTGCGATGTTCACGGAACTATGT
>BSQZ01000001.1:20441499-20443999 GCA_033239005.1 Lamellibrachia satsuma | reverse complement strand
ACTTCACAACTTTACAAGAAACTAAACTTCCTGCTAATGGTTCGACACCGCACTATATGTGCGGGTGTGCGCATTTTAACCGTGTTTACGCTTCTGCTTTTTTTTACATGTTAATGTTATTACATGTTATTACATGTTTTACGTGTTATTCGCCGCTTTATTTGTATCCGTGTTATTATCTTTACGCAGTTATATAATAATAATATTTATACATTCATATCCAAAGACCCTGTTTAGGAGTTTACACACGGCTAAGACTATAAGTACTGGCTAATTGAGCTACTAATAATACAATTAAATAATGAAGATTTTTACTAATAAAACAATACTCAAAATTGCTGACTGGGCTAAAAATAGAACTAGACAAACTAAAACGCACGGAGGATCTACAAAATATAAAGTAGCTAAAAGAACTATATAACGGTTTAGATTGACGAGAGATTTAAATACGAAATAATAAAACAATTGGATAAATATATAACTAGTAAAATGTGTCTCTCTACAACAGTTGGCAGCAGGACGTCTTGATGTGCGCCGGTTTCTATTGACGACCGAGGCGTCTGCCAGAGCCGGCGACAGCCTCGTCAGGGTGCGGGCTTTGGCGCCACGCCTATCCCGCCAGAGCTGTCTCTGACTGACTCCGCCTCTGTTTGCCTCGACTGCTGCCGCGAGGCTCTGATACCACCAGACTGGCGGTTGACGGCCGATCCCCTAGGCACAGGAACGAACCTCCCCTTCCGTGCGGGCGTACACGTGCACGTGGGAAAGACGCCAGGAACCGCTCCTATTGGTCGACGACCGCTCGTCTGGCGCGGCAGTTCTCGCACGCAGAGTGTCTGGCGATGAAAAGAAGGAATCAATCAGAGGCCGGCAACAAAACGTTGTGACAAGTTGAAAGCGATGAACAGCTATAATCTTGGCGCCGGTTCGGCCGCGACTGAGAATATCTTCCCGCAGCATCCGAACGCCAGCGAGCTCCTTCGCGAGTACGTGGACAAAGTGGGCGCGCAGCAGCAGCAGGACCAGTCTGGAGCGGGCGATTTCCCGGGTTCGTTGGGCGTCAATAAAACTGCCAATTTTTCCGTGAGCCACTTGCTCGATCTGGAGGAGCTACCGCGCGAGAACTGCGCCATGTTCGCTGCGACGGCTCTCGACGGAAGCGGCGGCGGCGGAGGCCTGACGGCGGACGGAGTTGCTCTCCGCTTGCAGCGTCCAGACGACGCCAACAGTCCCATGGACTCCGCCTGTTGCGGACACCCCGGTGGCAACGGCGCCGGCAACGCCGGGCCCAACAACCGGACGCCGGACGACGCACAAACTCAACACAAACAACATTCAGGTAAGACACTAGGTGTAATCTGCGTCACTGGAATCACCCGTATACGCACCTATTGAATCTCGCAGGTTTGGTCATTCCATTTGATCGCTTGATCACTGTTGTGGTCACTGTTGTGGTCAATCCTCCGGTGTTAATCATCAGCCATGAACGCTGCTGCTTACCAGTTATACGACCTGACCTAATTTGTAAATTGCTACATCGTAGATTGTTTTACACTGGCCACGTGCTCACCCCACAACGACTAACGTTGTCAGCATACGTGACATCACGTAGTTCCTTCGAAGATCAATGCATTGTCTCCGTAATCGTGCCAAACGTTAAGCTCAATAGTACTTTCGAACGTTATGCGAACTGTTACTAGAACCCATTTATTATGTATTGCTCTAATTGATGAAAGTAATACATTGGTGAAAGTAATACATTGGTGAAAGTAATACATTGGTGAAAGTAATGCATTGGTGAAAGTAATGCATTGGTGAAAGTAATACATTGGTGAAAGTAATACATTGGTGAAAGGAATACTTTGGTGAAAGTAATAGATAAATTTGGTAAATTATCAAACACCTGTCGTGTATGATCGAATTAGGCAACACCTATGTTTTCAAACAGGAAAATGAAATACATGTAATTATAACCGTTTTTTAATTAAATTTTACATCAATGTGTATTTATTGTGCGACTATTTATGTGTTTTTATTATGTTTATGTACAAATATTCAAGTTGACTTTTCAAAACAACTCTTGTCTTTTCTACGTAAATAGTGTTCGAATGTACGAATTTATGCGACGACCTAATACAGTCATGTTTATTTTCATGCACAAATGCCACGACTCATGACGTAAAGAGTTTTCTGTCAGCAACGTAATCGTGTTGGAGAGTATAAACCATTATCCTTAGTCTTGTAGCTCTCTGAATTACGGAACAACAGTGGGTTATTTGTCATTTTAAAATCAGTTGTGTGCTTTTGTTTACGTTTGTGTACTAGTATTGTTGTCGTAATCTGTGTTGTACTGTCAAACTATCGCAATAATCTGTGACGAAATCGTCGAAAATATTAAAAACATACACTGTTAATTGCTACGTTTTAACACCACTATATTTTGACGAAACATTCAAACATGGTGCCGAATTATCTTGGGATATATTTTAATATTAGTGTA
>BSQZ01000001.1:20416499-20433999 GCA_033239005.1 Lamellibrachia satsuma | reverse complement strand
TATTTCCCTGCTGATTAATGCACGAACTGACTTCACGAGCGTTGAGCCAGCAGTTGACATCTATAAATAAATCGTTTTACGCGTGCCGAAGTAATTTTTGTTTAATTTTGTGATTAAATCAAATCACAATACACTGCTTTTTTACACTTAATATTACACTAAATTTAAACCCGCTTAACAGAATCACGGATAACATAACCAGCCTTTTAGAATCAAATATATTGGCAGGGAAGGTATCACTCCCTATGTTAAAATGTGCCACTTAGGTGAATCAACCCGTAACTTGCTCCGATCCAAAGTGCTTTTATGAAGCGGAGTCGCTACATAATTAATTTGATGGAATGTCTAACAAATCACACTCTCGTTAAAGCATTTGCTTACTCCTTTGTGTGGTTTCCTCACAAAATAAAATCGTTCAGCCGTAGCCGTCGAATAAACGAAAGTTCATAAACGAAATTTTTTTCCGATTTTACACGCGGCAAATTTCTGGGCCTGTAACCGATGTACATGTTTTCCAGAACCCTATCCACCCACTGTTGCGCGGAGAGAGATAGTAGACTCCGCGTTGCATCGAATTTAATTCACGTGTAGATAATTTAAGATCTCTCCAGTGACGATAATTATTGAAACGTAGATTGTTCAGTAACAAGAATGATATAAAATTATAGCGGTAATTGACGTTCATAACAGGAATTTGATCAAACGACTCATTTGATAGATCTAATTTGGTAGTCATCCATTAGCAATCTGTGCTAAGGGTATTGGGAACGGAAGTATAAGCAATTCTAAAGGAACGTAATATATTTACTTCAACTTATCAGTCTTTAGCCTCGACAAAGTCATATATATATATATATATATATATATATATATATATATATATATATATATATATATATATATATATATATATATATATATATATATATATATATATTATCAAATGAGGATATCGGAATGTTACAGCAACACGTATTTGATAACAGTTTTTTTTGTGAGCATATAGAAAGGGTTTATAGCTAATAAATGTAAAAGCAAAATGTTCATAAATAATGTGTTTCTCTGTGTTGTTTCGACGACCCCATTCAACACGTTCATTTCAATACTTAGTTCCCATCCAATTGGTTTGAGTTGAATCTCGGCGAGGTGCAATAGTTCCTCTGTTGACGCAATTTCCCATCGCGATTTACACGAAAACGTGTCCGGTTGATCTAGCACGATAACCCCGCGAAAGACGTAGCACAAGCCGCAAACCGGCTTCCCTCGGCGCGTCAGGACGATTCCGGTTCACGCCACGCAGTTGCGTTTTTCTGTGATTACTTAGATAGCGTTTCCCAGCGAAGATTAAAACGGCAAAGGCCGGGCAGCTACGTACGGCGCGGGGAACATTTCCCATTCCTCCATTCCTATGTCATAGCGTGATCAAAGCTGTGATCTTAGTAACCGAATATGTTTACTTTCCGAACCGACTCGCCGGGCAGGCGGCGACGAACGAGCCAGCGACCATCCGAGACTTCGCACCAATAAAACGCCAATTACCGGTAATCTCTCCCCGAGGAGCGCCTCGCGACGGAGAGGCCCCGAGATGTGGCGAGCCGCGCTCGGCTAAATAAACTCGCAACGATAGCGCTGTCGTTTAACGAACATTAAAACGTTCGCTAATGAGCTGGCGCTAATTAATTGTGTCGAATAGAATCGTGTAGCAGGGTCGATTTGTAGTCTCCCCTATTCGCGCCACCATCGAGTGCTCGCGAGGCCGCCAGCGCCTGCCAGCATAGTAGTCTGTTTCGAAATTCGAAACAGGCTCGCGGGTTTGACTGGCTTTTGCAGCAGCGCGCAAGCCAGGGCAGAGATGGCAAAACACAGTGAAATGTTGGAACTAGATGTAGTGTAGTAAATGTAGTCTACTTACGTACGCACTGATCCATTATATATATATATATATATATATATATATATATATATATATATATATATATATATATATATATATATATATATATATATACATATATATATATATATATATACATATATATATATATATATATATATATATATATATATATATATATATATATATATATATATATATATATATATATATATATATATATATATATATATATATATATATATATATATATATATATATACATATATATATATATATATATATATATAAATATTTATATTAATATATATATATATATATATTTATATATATATATATAAATATATATATAAATATATATATATATATAACTATATATATATATATATATATATATATATATATATATATAAATATATATATATATATAAATATATATATATATATAATATATATATATATATATATATATATATATATATATATATATATATATATATATATATATATATATATATATATATATATATATATATATATATATATATATATATATTTATTTGTTCTCTCTGATCATAGTCGATAGTTATCCATTGCATTAATTGCGATTATTCGACATAAGGAATAATTTGGGTGTAACCTCAAAACAAATAAATTATAAATTTTTCGACGTAATGATTAATTTGGTAATAATCTCAAAACAAATAAATTATCAACTTCCCCATGTCATAGAGTGAACACAAGTGTATAATGTTTTGTTACTGTTACGTTTTAATAAATAATTTCATCAATGTTTTTGTACTGAGATTTCGTTTGAAATGAAAGAGGAACTTAGTGATTGCGTCTACTTATCTCGAATTGTTTCGAACTTGTTATGTTTCCGGGAATATGAACGCAAAACGCATTCATGGCTTCATACGAATATATTTATGTTAACTCTCGTTATTATATCTATGCGATGGCTGTCTTCCTGGGTGGCCGTGTCAGAACATATATATTCCCGGTTTCAATCGCGGGCTCATGGTCGTATATTAATTACGTCTAGTGCGTATTACGCCATCGGCACTCCAAGCACCAAGAACGCATATGGCCGAATGGCTAGAGGAATTGCCTGTGCCGATATATAGGCAGGACCAGTTGTAAATGTCATAGTTCGGACGGCGTTTGCATCTGGCCATAGACCATAGTCAGGATACTTACAAAAGAAGTCCCTATAGGAACATGAGAATTGCGTGTGACGTGTACATTTGTTTCGAGCAATTTTTGCACAAAATAAGTTAATAAAATTAATGTTTTCTGTACTACTGCATCAGATCTTTGAATTGATGGCAATTAACAGGCGCTGACCGCTCGCGAATTAACACGGTGGCTATTCTGCAGAACGCAACAACGGTCCACAATCAGTCAACGGGCTGAATCGAAAACTACAACGACCGTCCCATCTCGGACGCGGCTGCTGCTGGTCTTTTGCCTTACAATTGTCAAATTACGTCATCGTGACGAAAACCAAAAAACGTGCATTGTCATATGCTCTACTCATTGCATACGTGTACACATCGATATGACATAATATTTTAACAGACAAGAAAAATCGTCACTTTATTTTGAGACAAGTATGTAAGGTAATTTTCTGTTATGTTAGCATTTTGCGTGATTGTAGAATAATTATATCATCAAACATTCTATCATCAAACAGTTCACGACGTCCACGGGCCACTATGTTGCGAATGTCTTACACAAGTTTGGCATAAATCACATACACCTAACTCCTTAAAATCTCTCGCAAACATGCCTACTGTCAAAACAGTTTTCGATCAATATCGATACGCCTATACCGGTGTTTCTGGAATGTCACTACTGGAACGCTACGCGTTTTCGGGTCTGCGTCATAATACAACAGCTCGCGGCCAAGGGTCCGATATTTAATAGGCATCGACCTTACTTGCTGAATACAGTTCATTCTTGGTAAATATAATCGGTGAAATCGGCGAACTGTAGTCGAATAAAGGGAAAAGGTTACATTGGCCACGATTAAGGAGACGCTGGGTATCCACCCTAAATCTAAGGGATTTTCAACAACCCCGCCGCTCGTGCCTCTCGGAGATCCCCCGGTGGCGCGTCAGTTTCCCTCCCTCCGTCGCGAGGTCGTCGCTCGAGGCGGGACGGGGGAAGACGGGTGTCGGGAAGAGAGCCGGAGCGGAACCGGGCGGCGCCACTGAGATGACATCCGACTCCCTCGCTGGCGTAGCGTGGCCGACAGCCCGTCTAATTGCCTTCCCTGTTGACTCCTCTACGCTCCCGACACAACCATTAGGTCAACGCGTTGCGTCCCCCATCCGAAGGGCGCGTCCTTGTCTGTTTAAGGCCCGTTCACACGAGCGATTGATCGTCCGATTGATCGGGCGACACGCACCGTGTCGCATGTCGCCCGATCAATCGGACAACTAATCGCTCGTATGAATGGACCTATCTGGACAAGCGCTATCAGGACCACACCACGGTTACACTTACGAAAGTGTTAATAGAATACGCAATTTAGCCGAAAATTCGCGAAAAATGGCAAATGTTGCTCTTCCTGCACATATTAATGGACTGTATATAAATCAAGATCAAATTAAGTGGGAGCTCGATCGCGATTGTAATCCCGAGTTGGAGTTGCTTCCACATCTGACATTAATTTCTTGTTTCATACTGTACTATGTACGTGCATAGTTTGTTTTTCTGATGACTTGTCATTAATGCATTTTAAGGTCGCTGTGTTAATTATTTTGTTGTGTTGTGTCTTTGAGATAAATGTATTTACTGTTCATATTTACTGTTCCTGTCACTCAGATGGAAGACTACTTAATTTTAATTTTGCGAAAAATTTAATAAGTAATGTCGGATTAACTACGCTAGAAATGTCTTATTCCATATCCATTTGACACCATAGTGAAAGGTACGTTTGGTTTAGTAACTATGAGGCGTTTGATACGTTTGGTTTAGTACCTCTGTGGCGTTAGGTACGTTTGGTTTAGTAGCTATTACATTCTAGCAAACAATGCAAGAGAAATATTACTGTTTTGATGAACGCGAACTCTCCGTACTTTGACGTATACCATGTTAGACCACGTTAAACTGGTTTCCAGGAATTTACAATCACTATATATCTGGGGCATTATGAAATGAACGCAGTCCGCGCAGCAACTCACGACTTGAGAATGCGCCGTGGTCAAAGAATGTCCCACAGGCTTGTAGGCAAAATGCCAAAATGATTACGACGATAACTGAATGTTCAATATTCGAAAGTTATTCGTTTAACTTATTTTTGACCAATTACGTTTGACCACACACTATTTGTTACCTTATATTAACTCCCTGTTTACAGTGATCCCACTTTATTTTCAAGAAATTTTTGTTTTCAAATTGATCTATTATTTTTTATTACAATTTCACAGTGGCACACACATTGTTTAGCGACCTGCGTCTTAATCGCATCTCAGATTGTGTCGACTAGGAAAGTTGTTGATTTATTTCACAGTTATTGTATATAGTTGTCTACAATGGGTAACGCCGGCGGATGTAACCTTTATTTTCTAATAAATGCCAAATTTGAAAGAAACAGTAATATGGTTTGTCGAGCAAATATGCATAGCTGTGAGAAAAACAGAAATATGTAGGTTTAAGGGTTTGCCGGTGGGTGAATCTGTAGTACTAAAACAATGAATTTGTTGGATATGCTGTTTTCCTGTGATGTAATACAAATAATTATACGTTAGATCGGTAGGATAATAAAACTACAGTATACTGAACGTAGAAGCGTTCTCCTCGCACAACTGTGATTATCTACGTTATATTGGCACCGCCATGCATAATTCTACAATTCTGCTCATACAAATGTGATTGATAATTCTACTTCAGATCGGCAGGATCATAATATTACCTTTGCTGAACGTAGAAACGTTCTGCTCATACAACTGTGATTGATAATTCTACTTCAGATCGGCAGGATCATAATATTACTTTACTGAACGTAGAAACGTTCTGCTCATACAACTGTGATTGATAATTCTACTTCAGATCGGCCGGATCATAATATTACTTTACTGAACGTAGAAACGTTCTGCTCATACAACTGTGATTGATAATTCTACTTCAGATCGGCCGGATCATAATATTACTTTACTGAACGTAGAAACGTTCTGCTCATACAACTGTGATTGATAATTCTACTTCAGATCGGCCGGATCATAATATTACTTTACTGAACGTAGAAACGTTCTGCTCATACAACTGTGATTGATAATTCTACTTCAGATCGGCCGGATCATAATATCACCTTGCTGAACGTACAAGCGTTCTACTATGCCAGCCACTTGCGACCTCCTAGGCGATATATATGTTGGCCTGTGCACTGCCTGCCTTACTCCCCCGCCTGCCAGCTGTATGCGTCGATCTGTAGTTTCTTTAAACTGTTTATTTAGGGCGATATGCTGGGGCCACAGTGCGACACAACGCAGGCTCGGCAAACACCAATAAACGGTTCAAGTTGCCGACTAATAGACGTTCCTGAAGCACTTCGCTGGATGACTGTTGCCGTCGGCAGATGCCGTGGACGTGTCCGGGCGAAGGCCCACGACAGAGGTGTTCCGTGTAATAACTCGCCGAACACTTCCTGCCCTAATTCGTTATTATACGTGTAAATCCCACTCCGCCAGTTTTTATTGTACTTGCAATTTCCATTCGATCGTGTTTATTACACGAGTGTTGTCCACTGTTTGTGTGTTGTATTAACTCGCCAGGTGGTTATTACTCGGGTCATTTCCACGTTCCCATCGTATGGTCAAGCTGTCAGGGAAAGGTAGTCTGATTTACTCTTGATTGTCATGGATTTGTCCATAATCCTGAATTAGAATCCGCCCGGTGCAACAACGCCACTTATTTTATCATTTGTTCAAGAACGACCGAAACCCTTCTTTTAATCACATCGCAGTATCGTTGTGGAATTCAACTTTTATTCCAAACTGATTTTAAAAACCTATGTTGAATGAAATGTATTGTTGTGAAGCCATTGTCTGATTTTATTAAACAATCCACATTGATTTATATATATATATATATATATATATATATATATATATATATATATATATATATATATATATATATATATATATATATATATATATATATATATATATATATATTATATGTATATGTATATATATATGTATGTATATATATATATGTATACATATACATGTATATATATATACATGTATATATATATATATATATATATATATATATATATATATATATATATATATATATATATATATATATATATATATATATATATATATATATATATATATATATATATATATATATATATGTGCGTGCGTGCGTGCGTGCGTGCGTGCGTGTGTGTGTGCTGTTTATCTCCAATTAATTCCACGCCAGGACCTTTAACCGAAGGGTGCCAACGGTAATATATTCCGTCAACCGACAAAGACGCACAAGTTGTCAACAGTTTGCGTGGGCGCCGCTCCCGTCACAGGGAAGTCGGACCTTGTGTACAGGATCGTTCGCCGAGTCGCTCCAACGCCACCCCCGCCGAGAGAGAGTATCAGGGTACCACGGAGAGACGGGTTCCGTCTCGCCGTGCCGGTGGGGCGTTCTCTTGTAAGCGCTTCCTGCAGGAACGCCATCCGCGGTTTATCGGTTCTACGGTGGCTAAGCAGACGACAACTGCAATAAATAACGCCAAAGAATCCCGCTAACATACTCGCTAATAACGCCGTATAGCTATACCAGTTCGCGTCACCATCTGGTGGACGTCTTTCCGTTCCCCTCCGCGTCAGCTCCACCGAGTCGCGGCCATGGAACCGTCCGTCCCGTGGCGAGCGGACGTCTCCGCTTCGTCTCGATGGCGAGCAAGCAGTTCCTCTTTCATTTCGATATTGGTGATATGCCAAGAATTAAGCAGCCGCACACGTTATTTGCTCTGCGAAACACCAGCATTATTGGCCAAGAAATTGTTTGGCAAATTGTAATGTAATATAGCTACTCACTGGCGCATGTACTTGAGACTCCAATGTTTGGCGGTTTACAGGCAAGTTCATACACAGGCTACTGAAACACCAAGGTAGTGTGAACAATTGTGTCAGTGAAAAAGTAAATGCCATTGGGTGGTACTGTAGCGAAAAAGTTTACTTTGTTAAACGGTTACACATTTATCGTAAGACGTATGTTTAGATAAAATAAAATCATCACCTCGTCAAATTGCGATTATATATAGAATTGTTGAACATCAAACACCTGACGTATACGGTCACATAGCAATTGCCACATATACGAGTTGCCCGAGTGTTGAAAACCCAACATTTCCTTTCCATTGCTAATGTATTTGTTTTGCTATTCTTTCGAGGTAATTTCGGTTGTGCCATTCTTTCTATCGTGGTCTCTGATTTCATTCGGTGGATTGATTAATTTTTAACACGAAAAATCGTTTATACACTAATGTCCGTCGGCCACATCCGGTAGGCTATTGCATCTCGCTGGTTACCCATCGGCTGGGCTATTTATTTTCCATGCAGTGGTGGGCTACCGTCCATTGGGCTATTGTCCTACACGCCGACTGTTATTGCATGTACCTCCGACACCTGAAACCAATTTGTAATCAAGTCGGTTCACTTCCAATTACGGTCGATCTCGTTCGCGAAAGGTTATCATTATGCGGGGGTTTCATTACGTGCTAAGTTTCTTTCGCGGCCCGTCACATATGTTCACCGCCGGGGTTGTGGCGGGCGAACGCTTTTCAAAGTATCCGTTGATTATTTTAACAAGCAAAAATGGCAGTTGGTATAGTTCATACGTGACAGTCATGATGGCAATTGTTATCAAATAGGTGATCGCTTTTATGAATATGGCTAGAAAACAATGTCTTCACACCTTGTGTCAGTTATTGCCGTTGGAATTCATGTTGCCGTTGGAAGTTAACGCTTTACGTAATATAAACCGCCCAGATGGCGCTACGTACTCTCAAACGGTTTACGTATCGAAGTATTAGCCGCGCGCGCGCGTGGTTTCTACGATTGTTGGAAGTTAACGTTTTACGTAACGAACATTTAATTTACCATAAAAAACCAAGAACCCTTGATATACGGGGTATTTCGAAAAAATAAAGGCGTTACGTTTCATTCGTGCGGTCGAGGATTTCTCCCTGAAAGTTTGGAGCCCGAGGTGAAAGCAGTCTAGGAAGAAAACGTTAACATACAAACATGCGCTAGCTCGATTAGAGTTAGATGCTATTGTTGCGTTAATATTTTTGTGCACAGAAATAACATATCTCCGTGAGGTGAGGACCACACTTGTCCATTTGCCAACTAAAGCCTATTGATTTGGATGGTAATCTTGTTTAATGTTGTTAAATAGTGTTACATAATTTTACATCTTGTTATGTCGTATGATATCGTGTTACATCTTGTTACAGCTTGTTACATCGTGTTACATTGTGTTACATCTTGCTATATTTTGTTGAATCGTGTTAAATCTTCTTGAATCTTTTTAAATCAACTTGGATCTTGCTAAATCTTGTTAATTGTTGACTTTCTCATTCAGAACACTCACACATTAATGTGTGAATACAGCCAAACCAAAACACAAGCAGAAACATTAAAGATATGTCCTGACACATTATAAAATTAATATGTCATTAGTACAAGGAACTATAGAGAGTCGCCGCGAAAGGAAACTGTTTTAGATAGAAAGCACTTTTGCTTTTTGAAAGCAATGCCTTTTCACAAAACGTTCGTTCTCTGATCACCCCATAGACATAAATAGAACACCCGTTAGTAAAACTGAGTGTATAGGGTGATGATTAATGATGTAACTCTATGGATCACCCTGACAGTTGAACTTTGATTATTCCAAGAAGCCTGCCTCGCCGGTTATAATATAGGAAGGCCAGAAAGGCCGACTCCGAGATATCACCTACAGAGTCATATACTTTGCTAATCGAAATTAATTTAGTGGTTTAGGCTGATCTTTTTCGCGGGGTATTTTTTTTACCTGCACAAATAAACGGCGACATATTTTTCGACACTGTGGTATGCAAAGCAATCTATTTTTTTTATCGGCGAAGACAAATTGCGCAGTCTTTTGGACGTCGCTGGGAGATGTGCACTTTCAGCAAACTTTTGGCTGGTTGTTCGTTTCTGTTGAACCGACTTGAGGCTTCTCATGTGAATGTGTGCACCGTGCGCATTCGTAAGGCTACTATATGGGTACCCGTACTATATATATATATATTTGGTAATGTAGAATTTGAGATAAAATGAACGATTAAAAATATTCATAGCACACAACCAATAGGTTGTTGATATAAAAAGCCAACAATATTTATATTTTTAAGACTTATGTTGGCGTTATATTTAGTCTACTTCACAGTTTTTGGGATTTCACACACATTAATGCCATGACATCAACATTCAATATCACATGATAAGTATTATTAATTAAGCATCAGAAATTGACAAAGTGGGGGAATTCCGATATATTTAATTCCAAATATTGTAAAGAAATCCACAATCTACACACACACGCACGCACGCACGCACGCACGCACGCACGCACGCACGCACACACACACACACACACACACAATGTCAAGTCCTTGGGAAACAAAAGCGCACGCAACCATAATAACAGTTAAGATTTTATAGCACATTTGAAGTATTCACGTATCGCAACGTGTCTTTGCATTTGCCCTCGACGACTCGAGGCATTTCGACCCGAACTCACGTCTCTCTCGCAGGCGACTCCAGCCCAGAATCTTGGCGTCAATCGCTGTTCTTCGACGCTTTGAAGTCGGCCATTCGACGCCCGTCAGTCGCCAACCAACGGCAACGATAAGCTCGATTGAATTTCGCTTGTCGTGGCAGCGCCCGGGAAAGGTGGCTGGGTTAAAAACGGCACCACTCGGATCGGAGCCGAGACAGACAGTCATCGCGCACCGGGCCTGACAGCAGCACATGCTACGACTGACCCCCGAGCGATCAATCCCCAGCGACCCACGGGCGACGAATGACGCTGCAAAGCAGCAGGCTATTTTTCAACAACATCAGATAACCCGTGGGCTTTTGAAGATAACTTTAAACAATGGGAAGTATTTGCGACGGACTTGTTGGTTGCAACAGAACAAGCGCACGGGTGGAACGCCACCACGGCAGGCTGTGCTGTGCCCCCGTCTTTGATAGATGTTGCTTCCGGTGTGTGTGTTGCTACAAAAGTGTTTGATCCGGGATTTCCGGTAAATGAACCTAGTCGAATATATGGCCTGGAACATAAACAAAGCCGGCATGAGATACAGTTTACGTGGAGGCGCAGTCTCTGTACCGGCCTGTGGCAGATGGTCAATTCCCGGTTGAGTGATGACTTTTCTCGCAATTTATTTCTATACGATTATAGATCTAAAGTGTACAGTTATTAACTGCTTGCCTTGTCAGTTTTTCATAATATATTAATCTAATTTCTTACATCGTATGTACGTGTCAAGTACATATCCAAGAGTTCAGCAAGGATTTTTAAGTAATTTGCTCTCAGAATATGCATTCTTTTGGACCGAACCATAAACCACGTTCGGGTCTATCTCTGTTACGCAGGTCCTAGCCAGGGGCAAAAAGAGAGTGTTATCTTTACAATTGAACAGAACGTTTTCACATCAGAACCTTCTTATCAGTGGGTGAAACCAAGGGCACGTTTCTTGTCGTAGCGGATAGAGAAGCCGATATATAACACACTGGCCTGTAGCCAAGACATGACACCATAGACCAGTCGGCCGCTGTGTGGCGCGTAGCAGTTCCGAAAGCGGCTAGCTGACGTAACAAGATGTCGAATTACTCATGTGTGCGAAAATCTGTGCCATTCTATCGTGTGTCATTGTATCGTTTGATGCGGCAACCCCAGTAAAATAGCATACACACGCGCGCACGCACGCACGCACGCACGCACGCACGCACGCACACACACACATATAATTTATATACATATAATTTATATTCAAAGAAAATAATGTAGTTTATCCACAAATAAATAATTAATAACATAGCTGACCTTGTGCAACCATTACGGTATTTACTGGCCACTCTAAAATATCATATTCCCTACGAAACTATCTCGGACGACTTCCGGTGTCTAGTAATTGCAATGCGCAGGCGCCACATTCCAGCGCCAAGGGACTTAACCTAGTCCCGATTATCCACGCTCCGCGCTGTGGCGCCACCGTTTGTCGCACACATCTTCTGGACGCAGAATTCACGAAGCCGAGCAAGAGTTGGAGAAGCGACACTAGACTTAACCGAGTGCCCGCGCCGCCGCCGCCGCCGCCGCCGCCGCCGCCGCCGCCGCTGCTGCCACCTCGGTAGTAGCGACACCTAATACATTACAAATGCCGGCAGGTGACCGGCCGACCGTTGCAGTAGATACCTCTGCGGTTACTGTGTATATATAGTTGTTGCTAGAATTTCGTAAACACGGCTCCTAAGCCTGCGTGCATATTATAAGTAGTTTCGAGGGTCCGCGATACGTGATCGACACAGCGGTCAGATTCCGTCTAGCAGACGATGATGAAATGCAGCACCTGTTGCGTGTAGTATTTGTAGATTAATTACAGATATATTAATGTGGCGGGGGTTAGATCGTCATTTTACTTTCGCGTTCATGGTAGATGAATAAAGTACATGTGATTTTCAGACGGTCTCCCGATTTATGCACTACAAAAAATATTTATTTTATCCTTTTCTTGTCATGCAGGAAAATATTTCCCAAATGTTGGTGTTTGTTTTATGGAATACGCCAACGTTGTTTTGTGAAATTCCGATAATTATCACAATCAGGCAATTGTGTCTTTTGTTCGTTGCAGAAGACCCAACTGGCGGCGGTTCTTGCGGCGGAAGTGACGACAAAGACGCTAAGCGGAAGCGGAAACAACGACGGAACCGGACGACGTTCAACAGCACACAACTGGCCGCCCTCGAGCGGGTGTTTGAGCGAACACACTACCCGGACGCCTTCGTGAGGGAAGAGCTGGCTCGCAGGGTGAACCTCAGCGAGGCACGTGTACAGGTGAGGTAACATTTCAGTGGTCACGAATGTCCGGAAGAGGTCGCATCTGTTTTCGGTAAATGACGCGAAAGAATAACACATTGTCGCCTCTGACCGTTGGTCAAGTCCGCCTAACTGTAAATCTATTGTCGTATTGGCAATCCCGAAAATGTTTACATCGCTTTGTCTCGTGCATCAAAGGGACGTAATCCTATGTTTAATGCTGCTAGTGTTGTCAGACAGAAAACTTACAGAAAAGAAGAACAATGATGACATCCTAAGAACAACTAAGGATAAAAGGATAATCAAGTACAAAATCAGACAAAGACAAGCAGAATTTCTAGGCCACGTGAAAAGAAAGAGAAAGCTCGATGTCGATTTAGTTCGGACCTGCAATTCTAATATTTTGTTTACTTCTGTTGGCCGACAGGTGTGGTTCCAGAATCGACGGGCCAAGTTCCGACGTAACGAACGCAATATGTTGGCACAGCGCAACACGCTTTACGGCCGCCAGGTGGACACAACGACAGTGGAACAGCCGATAGCGGCGCGCCCTAGCCCCGTCAATGCCGACTACCTCTCCTGGTCGACGCCCAACTACGCGCCCGTCATCAACAACACGTCGTATGGCATGATGCCCACAGCCGGCGCGATGCAGACGTCGTCGCCGACGGCGTCAAGCTGCGCACTCGCCGGCAACGCTGGCTACTCGCCGAACTTCGGCTCGAGCATAGCCAATCTGAGACTGAAGGCTCGCGAATACAACATGCACCAACAAGCGTACCCAATGCCCCATCAGGTACTCCTTTAGCGCGAAGGCGGGTGCACGCGAGGCGTGCGCTTGTGTTTGCGTCGATACTACGCAGTGCGCTGTCGTAGTTGTTCGCGTCGCGATAATGATATGACGTCACGTGATGCGGCGAAGTAAGACCGCATGACGCAGGATCGTGAGCGACGATTACCCTTCCGCTGATGGCAAAGGGAGGAAGGAATGCCGCGTCTCGGCATTCTATACCTGCCTGTCCGTGGGATACGGCGTAGTTCAACGTGGCTTCCACTACTTCCGTTCGATATCATCTGACTGTCCATCGAACCGTCTACGTATGAAATCGGCGCCGCGGCTGGAAGCAGTGTTCTTGCGCTGGGTCCTCGTCAGGCATTGACGTCGTGGCAACGAGTGTTCTTGCGCTGGGCCCTCGTCAGGCATTGACGTCGTGGCAACGAGTGTTCTTGCACTGGGCCCTCGTAAGGCCTTGACGTCGTGGCAACGAGTGTTCTTGCGATGGGCCCTCGTCAGGCATTGACGTCGTTGCAACGAGTGTTCTTGCGATGGGCCCTCGTCAGGCCTTGACGTCGTGGCAATGAGTGTTCTTGCGATGGGCCCTCGTCAGGCATTGACGTTTTGGCAACTAGTGTTCTTGCTTGCGATGTGGCAACGAGTGTTCTTGCGCTGGGCCCTCGTCAGGCATTGACGTCGTTGCAACGAGTGTTCTTGCGATGGGCCCTCGTCAGGCCTTGACGTCGTGGCAATGAGTGTTCTTGCGATGGGCCCTCGTCAGGCATTGACGTTTTGGCAACTAGTGTTCTTGCTTGCGATGGGCCCTAGTCAGGCCGTGACGTTGTGGAAACGAGTGTTCTTACGACAGACCCTCGCCAGGCAGCGATTGTTCTTATGAGGGAGCGCTCTTCAAGCATCGACGTTGGAACAGTGGCCTACTTACACCAGAACGGAAGCAGGCTTCCATGGTGAACATGTGACACTTGTACTATACACGCAAAGACACCGAATAAATCGTTGGTTGTACAGCGATGTTGACTTGTGTATAGTTGCATAACCGAACGAACAGGGTTGGCATCACGACACGGCAGTGTAAACTCATTTAGAACATGTTCCAAAATTGTGCTTTTATATGAGAGAATTTTACAGTGTTAAGAGGCCAACCAAACAACGTACTGTGGCGGATGAATCGACGAAAGTACTCCCACAAAAATACATATTCTGTGGATATATGTACAGGTTTTACGATAATTCCTATATATATATAAGAAATCGAAAATATAATTATCAAACGACCGTCAACTGCATATTTCAGGAATCACTCACATCATCGCTGACAACAAAAACAAAAAGACAACAAAGACAACAAGACAACAAAGCTATGCACAAACAAACTAATTGCAGTCTGAAACGTGGAAACATTGCATGGTTTGCGGCGTAGAAATGTTCAAAGAATGGCCAGTAACAAAGTATGGCCAGTAACAAAGTATGGCCACGATTGTGTTTGTTAACCGAGACAGCACATCCATTGGTTACACGTTCGTACACGTTTGTTAGGTATATATATATATATATATATATATATATATATATATATATATATATATATATATATATATATATATATATATATATATATATATATATATATATATATATATATATATATATATATATATATATATATATATATATATATATATATATATATATATATATATATATATATATATATATATATATATGAATAAATATGTTGTTAAAAATGCTTGGAATCACTGACATCGCGAAATATTTACTTTTTATTAAGAAACAAAATTGCGCTAGAGGTGGCACAGGTGGCAAGGAACCAGTGACCGAGAAGTGGCGCTGTTGTCGTGTCCGTGTTTGTTATGTCACACTCACCAAGTCTCGGAGGTACCGGGCATCGGCCGCCATGCTGGTCTATGCACCGCGCGCGGGGATGAGTTGTATAATATTGTGAAGAACAGTAATGTTGTATTGTAGGTAGTTGAAGGAACTATTGAGTTGTAAAATATATAATAAAATTAATTGATTCATACATTTCGTACATGACGCGTTGTTGATTTAATGTTTATCGAGAAAAAAAATGTGCGAGTGTTCCGTGTGATACGACCGGAGTGTTCCGTGTGATACGACCGGAGTGTTCCGTGTGATACGACCGGAGTGTTCCGTGTGATACAACCGGAGTGTTCCATGTGATACGACCGGAGTGTTCCGTGTGATACGACCGGAGTGTTCGGTATTCGTTAGGCGTGTTGTGCCCACCACTGGCCGCTTGTACAAGTGTGATGTCCATGCACTATCTCAACTGCACACACTGTATCCTATGCTGCTCTTCAGTAGTACCAGGAACAGGACGAGTTTATTTGTCGCAATAACAACAAGCGAATTCACACAAGAACTTTGATTATATAAATATTTTAAAAAATCTATCAATAAACAAACTACAAATGATACATTGAGCAGAATAAAAAGCAATGTTCAATGCTAGCTATGGACAGGACACTCGTGGTAAATCAAAAAGGATCGCTATCGTACGAATCTTGTACCCACTGTATCTACTCTGCTATCTTCATTACAAGAATTGTTACACGTGTAATAGTTAGAACCCCCCCCCCCGTGTAGCTGTAACTCATAGAGCGGGTATTAATTGTATTCCCGCGCCACTTCTCTTTGATATACAATGGGCTAAAGAGGACGGGGGGGGGGGAACTCACTCGACCCACGCCTAGACGTTATACGGCGAAATGACTACAGGTAACAGCTAAACATAATTTTATTTTTTTTCATATATAATTGTAATATATATATATATATACATATATATATATACATATATATATATATATATATATATACATATATATATATATATATATATATATATATATATATATATATATATATATATATATATATATATTTACATATACACATATATACGTATATATATATATATATATATATATATATATATATATATATATATATATATATATATATATATATATATATATATATATATATATATATATATATATATATATATATATATATATATATATATATATATATATATATATATATATATATATATATATATATATATATATTTATGTCATTGAATATAATGATATGGCGCATATGATGTTTACAATACATTTAAAGTTGTCTCCATTTTCTCGCAGTAGAATAAGTTAGTTCTCTGGCTGAGGTTTTCCGCGTGTAAAAATTATGTAGCATTAAGGTATTTCAAATTAAATACAATAAGGTTTGTTGCTTAAAAAATAAATAATAAATTGTATAATTTAACTACTTCATGTAATCTATTCTCAGTAAGATATCCCTATATGTATATAACATATCTTGCCAAATTAGTGCGAAGTTTTGTATAAGTAAAATAGCACCGAGGGTATAAGCATTTTGTGATAGAACAATGTAAATGGATCGTGTGTTTTAATGTGTTCGGCATGTGTGTGTGTTTTAATGTGTTCGGCACGTGTGTGTGTTTTAATGTGGTCGGCACGTGTGTGCGTTTTAATGTGGTTGGCATGTGTGTGTGCGTTTTAATGTGATCGGCACATCCTCTAAATAACCATTAACATGGTCGGCGCTTTGATTGGTCAAACGAGAACATAAATCAACTGAAAAACGCGAGGGATTACATTTTCCCAGCGAAATTTATATAGTATTGTTTTTTTTTACCTCAACGGGAC
>BSQZ01000001.1:20408999-20411499 GCA_033239005.1 Lamellibrachia satsuma | reverse complement strand
ACGGTGCCAAGGACTGGGTACCGCGCTATATACGAACGTACCTTTACCCTTTTTTACCTTTATTATAGTTATTATGGTAATTATGGTTATTACGGTTATTATCATTATTATATTATTATTATTTTATACACACTTAGACCAATTCGATGATGATTAATATACTTTGATCGCAGCACAACCAATATTCGTAAAACCACATGTTGAAATGTTCCCAGTCACATATATCACATATAAACAGGATGATGATATGCCAACGAAAGTTATGTAAATCACTAGGGATTCAGAACTCTTGTTTCTGCGTCCATGGTAGACGAACAAAATGTGGGTGATTTTGAGATGATTCTAGACCACTGTGTTGGCAGGACCATTGTGTTGGTAGGACCACTGTGGTGGTCTGGACCACTGTGTTGGTAGGACCATTGTGTTGGTAGGACCACTGTGTTGTTATGGACCACTGTGTTGGTAGGACCACAGTGTTGGTAGGACCACTGTGTTGGTCTGGACTACTGTGTTGATAGTACCACTATGTTGGTCTGGACCATTGTGTTGGTAGGACCATTATGTATGTATGTAATGCATTCATACATACATACATACATGCATACATGCATACATGCATACATGCACACATGCATACATGCATACATACATACATACATACATACATACATACATATATACATACATACATAATACATACATGTATAATACATACATGCATACATATATGCTTACACACATACATGCATACATACGCACGCATATACGCACGCACGCACGCACGCACGCACGCACCTTACATTCATACACATATATTTGAGTCGCGTTGCGAATACAATTACGTCAAGACATTATTCTGCGGTTTTGACTGGGCTCCTGCGTCCATTGATGACGTGTCACCGTGAGTGAGGCGACCTCGACGTCAGTGACGTGGCACGAACGCGGCGACGCTGCCAGCACCGCGCAGTGACTGACCCGAGATAAGCGGGATGACTCGGGTAGCGCCCGACTGTCGCCGTGCGGGCTCGCTATCGCCGGGTGCCGTCTGCAGGAGACAGCCCGCGGGCCGTACATGCCGCCTCGCACTCACACGATACGGCCGTGCAGCGCCGGCGAGACCCGGCCCAGGCGCATGATTAGCGCCGGAGATAAGACGTCGACGTCGCCCGGAGGACGATGGTCGCGACTCGGGCCTGGCGGGGCAGGAAGCGGTGGGGAGAGCGTCTCGGGAAGAGGGCTGTCCGCCCCCCCCCGCTGTGCAGTTCACTCGCCTGTACTGTGGTCCCAATGGGGGGAGGGGGTATTCAAAGTGTTTTTTTACCTGGTACAAGTAGGATATACTGTTAATGCGAAATCCATAATTGTGAAATACTAAATTTATAAATGTGGTCATCACGGAACAGTGTCACAAGTGGCGCTCTACGGTGTTCAATTGTAGGATAATTACTATTTTTGTCACCTACACACACGCACACGCACACGCACGCGCACGCGCACGCGCACACACATATATACGGTCTACTGGAATCATTGGAAACAACCAGTATGTTTGCTGGTGATAAAAACATTTCCAGTTTAGTCAAAACATTTAATGCCATTAAATGTGCAGTACTTAGAATAAGACTTCCACGCCCCTTCCACCAGCGCAATTTTCCAATCAAACGATACAGCATGATGAAATACCAATTTGGGCAAGTTCGAGTTTACCCATATTATTATAAAAAATTCAATCGTTTCAAACGGTCCATAGTGGGGCAAAGCGCACCCCCATGTGGAGCAAAGCGCCCCCCATGTGGAGCAAAGCGCACCCCTCTGTGGAGCAAAGCGCACCCCTCTGTGGAGCAAAGCGCATCCCCCATGTGGGGCAAAGCGCACACCCCGTGTGGGGTAAAGCGCACCCCCCCATGTGGGGCAAAGCGCAGCTCCCATGTGGGGCAAAGCGCACCCCCATGTGGCGCAAAGCGCACTTTCCACGTGGCGTAAAGCGCACCCCTCTGTGGGGCAAAGCGCACTCCCTTTATTAATCACAATGGGAGCGATTGTATTATAAATTAATCCGTTTAATACTTGTTCGCCTGGTCACGACTATTTGTGTAATGCACCACCCACGCATTGTTTTATAGTGTTTGTTTAAATATTACCTCTAGCTGATTAGGAATTACAGATCGATGTTTTTTATTGATATACTACGTTTTTCAATACATTTACTGCAAAATATATAACCATGGATGTAATAATAACACACCATATATAACCATGGATGTAATAACAACACACCATATATAACCATGGATGTAATAATAACACACCATTTATAACCATGGATGTAATAATAACGCACCATATATAACCATGGATGTAATACTAACACACCATATATAATATACGGTAATAGGGACAACGTGAACAGGGTGTGCGCTTTGCCCCACATGACGAAATTTGCAAAATGTGACGGACTGCAACTAAAATGTAATTTTGTTGTTGTTGTTGTTATTATTGT
>BSQZ01000001.1:20401499-20403999 GCA_033239005.1 Lamellibrachia satsuma | reverse complement strand
AACTGGCTGTATATACATTGACTGTGATACATTACTTTTTACGAAGTCAGTGGGCTTTGTTCCCGGGCAGGGTTCTATAAGGCTTGATAAATTTGTACCGATGTCAACAAAGAATTTGTTGAAATGGTTAGCTATTTCTTTACTTTCTAATACTACTCGATTTTCACCAACACGAAATTCGTTGCAATATTTTGTTTCAGATTTCTTTTACCTATTATGTTGTTAAGAATTCTCCAAGTCTCTCTTGTAATAGTTTTACAATCTTCGAGTTTTTTCCTGTAATAGTTCTTCTTTTCTATAGACGTAGGTGTTTTGTTAACTTGTTTTTGTACTTTTTGTAGCGACTTTCTGTTAATTCTGACCTATCTTTTAGAAACGCTAAGCACAGGTTACATGTCGTGTTCATGGTGCAAATGCGTTATTTAGATTTCATTACGTCATCGTACACTCTATCACATTATTTTCGACTAGGCCCAGTTGAAATTCGGAAAATGTCAAAGTGACTCCCATTTTTGTAAGTTAGTCGACCCAACGATCAAAGAAGCACATTCTTTTATTTTTAAAATCCGCCTGCGCCTATTCACACAAAGCACATTTGAACAACGAACCAGCTTCGCGTTGAGCTAAATCAATCGCGATGGAAGTTTTAGGTTTGATTATTCAATATCCAAGACTACCCAAAATGTTTTTATATACGGATATATATACGCTACACATTTTTTTATTATGCGTATAGGCCCTATATTGTATGTTTTTTAATAACGTATTCTGATGTTTTAAAAACGCATTTCACTTAATTTGACACTTCGTTATTTTAGCTTGTTTCTTTGATGAAATTGGTATAGCTTTATTTTAGAAGTATATGTTATAGGTTAACTTATTATATATAATCATTACACTATGTATAGTCCAGGTTGTACCGCAATACATTATCTACATTTAACTGTGGGGATGCGATTATGTAGGTTTGAGCATTTGTCACCTAAACTCGAGGACGGCTTTTTAAGTAAATTGCGCGCTACTCGGTGTCTCAATTCCTAGAACTGGATAAATAAAATTGTACGTAGATTTGTGTCCGTCGCACAAGTTAACACACATTTAACTTGTCCGCAAAGTAGGCCTAATCTACTAGTCTTCATGCAAGGATACATGATTAGGTGTTTCTGTGCACATATATGCATTGCGATACATTTTATTATAATCCAGCTAATAGGTAAGTATATGCATACCTTGTGCTATGCTATGTGTTGTGCTATACGTTTTTCTTCTCTCAACTACGACCAAGTCCGAGATTCTTCGCGACGCTATATTTATGCGTGGTTTGTACGAGTGTTCCGTTTTTACGGTTGTTCAGTTACGAGAACCGCCCACTGCACAGGCGCAGTGACGTAACAAGCCGCTTAAGAACGTTTAATAAGTTGTGGCAGTGATGATATGCTGAGTGGCGCCACTGTTTGGAGCATGGAAATCTGGAGGATTGGTATTTTTGCTAGTACCATTAATGTAACAAATTCAGTTTTGGTGGGATCACAGCAACATTATCTTCGCAATACGTGTATATATATATATATATATATATATATATATATATATATATATATATATATATATATATATATATATATATATATATATATATATATATATACACAACATATAACGGGATGACAGTAAAATAGGTTATCAAGTCATTTTGTTAGTCGCGTACAATGTGTGCATGCATTGAAGCTATCGGTGTACTAAGCTCTATATCGGCTATGTTGGTGTTAGAATCTGCAGTGCATGAGCGGTTTAAGTAACATGTTCAGTTAAAAGAAGAGCGTGTATGTATAGTAAAACAATTACTGTGATCGTTGTCGATTGCGAAAGCATGAATAGCCTATATATGTCAGAGTATGTATAATTATGTATTGTACCCACTTTTGCCATTTTCGCCGAATTTCGATTGGCCTAGTCGAAAATAATGTATTAGTTTGTCTGATGATTTCCACAAAATAACAGATTTGTATAAACTAGTTAGCGTGTCGTATGGGAAAGTCATAAGTAGGTAAAGTCATCCCCCAGGCATTACGCCTTAGGAAGACATGAAGGCTTATATGGCCAGTGCTTAAACCTGGTTTATGTAGTGCGAAGCAACTTAGAGTGCAGTTATACTGACTCTCCTGGACGGGACACTAGTCCATCGCAGGTACCTTCCAAACAGTGTTTGTACTCATTTGCAGCTGACTGAGGCAAAGTAGGGTAAACGAAATTGCCTAAGCCTAAACGAACCGTGCCCAGTGTGGGTGTTGAACTCACAACCCTCGAATTTAGAGTCCAACACCTTAACCACTAGGCCACGGCTGCCCCCTACGTGTCGTATAGTGCGTAGATACATAGAGACAGATTCGATGTTTCGCGAAGTTATTATAAAACGATACGAACGATAAACAAGTTATGGAGACATCTTTAAGTCGATGTGTATTATTTACATCCTTTGGTGACACTACTATATTTTAAT
>BSQZ01000001.1:20356499-20393999 GCA_033239005.1 Lamellibrachia satsuma | reverse complement strand
AACGTACGTTCAAAACACTACGGTAGTGTTTTCAACGTCCGTTCAAAACACTGCGGTAGTGTTTTCACCATACGTTCAAAGCAACACAGTGACCAAGTTAACGTAGTTAACTGGACAGTTTGCCATGTTATAATAATCCATGGTGATAATAATTATTTTGTTAGGATGATATTTCTATAATTATAATATTTGATGTATTAACAATCAATCTATATGGCCTGAAGCAATATCAAACACATTTTCTTCGTTAAAGTGATATATTACGAGGGAGTGTTTTACCGCAGTGTTTTGAACGGGGTAGTGTGTTAAGTGTCCCACACCGGCCCTGACTATACGGAGATGGATCCCAGAAGCACTAGTCGAGAGGTGACACTCGGGGTTACGTGTGCGAGCTGGATGCCGGCCACTGCCAGGACACCGGGAGGTTCGGTGAATGGGTGCAGTGCAGCGTTCTTGCCAACACCCCGCCGTCGCACACTTCCGATGGCCTCTTTCATCTGGGATCACTCGGTGCAAGTCGTCAGGTCACTCGGTGCAAGTGGATGTTTCCGTCACCGGTGCGCGGTGACGTGAACAGGCCACCGTTGATTTTCTCACTGGTAGTCATGTTGACGTTTTGCCTGATTCTAAGAAAACGACGTGGCCACCAGAAATAGTTAAACTTCATCACATCCACTGGCATTATGTAACTAATGTGCTTACCAAGTTTCGTAAAAATTGCATACCCCTAGTTCTATACGTAACGTACGTACGCACGTACGTACGTACGTACGTACGTATGTTTGTATGTATGTATGTATGTATGTATGTATGTATGTATGTATGTATGTATGTATACGTACGTATGTATATATGCATGTATGTGTGAAAATGTATGTATGTGTATGTATGTGTGTATGTGTATGTATGTATTATGTAGCGAGAGTGTAGCGTTGGTGTATTTCTGGCCGAGTGGTCCGCGGGGGTGTGCGTGTGGGGGGGGGGCAGACCACCCACGACGTGGCAATGTCAGCCGACACAAACACGGCACGCGAACATGGATGGAATGACGAACGCAGGACGATATCAGTATGTTGTTGGTGTTGTATAACTGCCGTATTGTTAAACTAAACTTTGATCTTAGACACCATCTCAAAATCTCCATGTCTGATGCTAAAAAAATTAATTGGGGATGAGGAATTGTTTAGTTTGCCGTCATACATACATCTAAATCTAAGTTTTCTCCAAAGCCGCACACAACCGACTACTGTGTCGTGTGCACGGTCTGCGTGTGAATACACGTGTGGTGAAAGATGGCTGCAGCTCGACCGACGAGGAACTGTCCACAAATAAGTATCTAATGCAATCCTCCGGTCGATTTAATTCAAACTGTCAAGCCGGTTAGGTCCGGGATTCAATGACAATGGTGCTGTGTGTTGTGATATATCGATACTTTGAGATAACGCCTTGGAGGTTCATGTTTACAACGTACATATCAGCTATAAGGGGTATGGCAAGGGTTTCCAGCTCCCATCTTCCACCTGTTTTGGGGCCCAACCTCCTACTTCCTGCCATCGCCTTCTGCTATTACAGGTCAAAGAAGTTGTTGCATACTTCAGAATGTACACAAATATGACGGAAAACATCTTTGCTACTTCGTAAATGTCTGTTCTCGAAGGCCGTAAAGATAGTTCTCAGCTTAAATAGTTCGTATGTTATTAGCGACGAACTCGCGTCGTTGAAACCAAACACTGATTCAATTACAGGGTTCATATGCGTAACATCGATTAAGAAGTGTTATGTTTGAAAATATCATATCTATGCCTTTAGATGCCGAGGTGGAAATGTTAATTTGTTAGAAACAGCGTGATCTGTCTCGTGGATTCTTAGTTTGTTTTCATTAACACCTGCAATTGTTTTAAACAAATAAACAGGTAGGTCATAGGTAAAGTCATCCCCCAGGCATTACGCCTTAGAAAGCCATGAAGGCTTATATGGCCAGTGCTTAAACCTGGTTTCTGTAGTGCGAAGCAACTGAGAGTGCAGTTATTCTGACTCTCCTGGACGGGACACTAGTCCATCGCAGGTACCTTCCAAACAGTGTTTGTACTCATTTGCAGCTGAGTAGACTGAGGCAAAGTAGGGTAAACGAAATTGCCTAAGCTTCGAAAACGAACCATGCCCAGGGTGGGTCTTGAACTCACAACCCTCGAATTTAGAGTCCAACACCTTAACCACTAGGCCACGGCCGCCCCCAAATAAACAGAACAGGTCCGAACTTTACACGGTGTTTGGGTGTACTTGAACTCTGTATTGGCCTAAATTATAGGTGTCCACTATTTGGAATCGCGACTACAACACTAGCGGTAGACATACGTTTCGGACAAGGACAGTACGGTCTAGGACAGCCAGTTATTTGGTCAAGGAGGAGAGTCATTTAGTTGTTGTGTCAATAATTAGCGTCGGTCTATCTGGATTCATTGTTCCTGAGGGGTTTGTCAACATTAGAGGAGGTCTACTCTATGAGTGTCGTGCGTGCTGTTTAAGCTTAAAGTTGAACTGTTATCTTAAATCCAACACACTTACGTAAATGATGTAAAATAACTATGTCGAGTAGCTTTTGTGACTGCGACCGAAACGGCGACGGTCGAAAGATGCCAGACTACATTCCGTGTCACCTCGCAGCGGGGAACGGCAAAGACAACTGCATAGATTGCAAATATCAGTTGAATAGATGTTAAAGCACGCGTGACGGTGATTTGTGTAAATACATTAACGCAGTTTTTGATGCCCCGTTGTACTAATAAGGGAGGTGCCACTGACATTGTCCGCGGGCCCTTGTCAGCGCCCGCGCGGCGGCTAGCGAGCCTGGCACGGAAAGCAAACACGGTCACTGAATACACAAACAACTGTCGACTCGAATCAGTCCGTCGCAACTCGCGCCTCGTCCGTCGTTCTACGCGACGCCGGTGATGGCTGATATTTCCGCGAGTGGTGTGATGGTGGTGGTGGTGGTGGTGGAGTTGGCGTTGGCGGTGGCGGTGGTGGCGACAGTGGCGACCACTGCTGTCAAATAATTGGAATGCAACGTCGGGGGTTTCGACTGAGGGGACATATGAATAATTTACTTCCACGTTCATGTCATACGAATAAGGTGCCAGCGATTTTGACACGGACTACGACACTTATACTGTGCCCAGATGTACATGTCTAGTGGACGGCTGGCAGCAAATGCACATGTCAGTGACGGAAGGGTCCCTGGTGTACGAAGACAGAGTCTGGTTTGTTTGGGCGACAAACGACGGGAGCACTCATTTTTTCAAGAAAAAATTCTGGGAATTGATGACACCGTAGCTGAAAGTTGGTGACGAGACAACAGTTAAAGTGTACCGTTTTTAGTAAAACCGGATCGTATTTTGCGAACATGGTGGAACTGGCTGACTGATGTCTAGCATTGGTTTCAATAGGAAAAACAATACTGTAGATTATGTCCACGTCAGGTCACCTACATTCATTAAACATAAAGTAGCATGTAGATAAACGTGTTTATGATAATTACATTCACAATACGATTTAGCGATGGAAACTTATATCAATAAAACAAAATTAAACGAAATCGAGTGAGTTCATTTCCATGCACGGTTCAGATCACGGATACACTCAATGCTTGGTAAAATTAAATAAATTAAAACAATTGCTTTAGTTGTGTTAGATCTTGTTGCCCGAGATAGTTTGTTAAAGAACCCGCACAAGCAGTTTTTTGGTTGCAAATATTTGGGAATTGTACAAGAGCAATAAAAGTCGGAAAAGTGACATACAATGACCGCCTAAATGTAGCTGGACGTTTCATCGTGTTTGTTTCTATATATCAACTTGTGTGTAAAAGCTTACGTTGAACAATTATTAACGCAAAAACTGTGGAAAATATTTTTTTCTGAGTTGTATGTTGTGTTTTGAACGCATGTTATGGCGTGCGTTTTATCTCACAACGGCTGAATAATCACGTACGTTCGTCGTGTCCAACTTGTCACGAAATAAGGATTGCACTTGTTCAAGTACCAACAACTGCATTCCAACAACTGAATCATAGAATATAGCGCACTAGTGTGTTGTCTGATCACATGCTATTCCCAACAACATAACTTGTTTGTACGAACACGATCGATCGTGTCCGGTTTATGACGTGTGCGGAAGACCGAAGTTGTGCGAAATGCATGGATGTTCACAGTCAAAACACAAGCGTTCTTGCTTATGAGAATATGTGAAAAGAAATTGAACGTTTTTTCAAAGAACATGCCGACGAGGAATATCAACGAAACGTTGGCCAATGAAAGTGTCAAAACAAGAACTGTGTGCCTACAATAGCGCGTGTATGTCACAGCAGCGGGTCAAGGGGGGTCTAGGGCGTCTCAAGACCCCCCTAAGCCATGGGGAGTCTTAGACCCCCCGTGTCCGTGGCAAATATTACGGTAAAGGAAAGCGTATATAGACCTACATCGGAACTAGTCTCAATGTAAAGAATGAAGCATTAGCAGCCGGCCCTTAACCCTTATGTAAGTAAGTAGAACGACACATGTGTCGCTCCCCCCAGTTCGTAAATATATGACATGTGACTACGACTGACTGAGACCCCCCCGGGCCGACAAGCCTAGGTCCGTCCCTGCGTCACCAATATCAGACGACATGAAAATCAGACGATGGACATGGGTCGGACACTTGGGAGAGATGGGAAAAGCAACACGTAAGCAGCACTAACATGGGCCCTGAAGGTAAAAGGAAGAGAGGAAGACCAAAACCAACAGGGAGAAGGACTGTGGAAGCAGAGAGAAATAAACTGGGATCGAATTCTTGGCAGAAAACACAACTCTAGGGAGATCGCACGAAATGGCGGAAGTTACAATAATGTGGCCCTATGCACAGACAACTATATATATATATATATATATATATATATATATATATATATATATATATATATATATATATATATATATATATATATATATATATATATATATATATATATATATAGTGCGACGAGCATATAGGCATAAGCATATATAAGTAAGTAAATAAATACTTGAGCTGTGTGACTATGGTATACCCGACAAAATACGTTTGATTGCGACGTATATGTCACTAACAAATTCATATACCACTAAATACATAGAAAGAAACAAAAAGACACAAAAGAAACGTTTGAATGGTAATTGCGCGGACATTTTAACTGCTGTCTTTTTACTGCTTTTTGAAGACGTGGTTCATTTAAACTTATAATTGTTGCATGTCCTAAACATCAATAAACCAACCGAAGCATCAGTAGGAACAAAAATGCAAAAATTAATCAAATTAGAAAAAAATATTTTTTACTAACTAACATAAAATTATAACATTTGTTATTTATTTTTACATATATTTATTTTATTTTAAATTCAATCAAATACGATAGGTATCATTCTTTAAGTATCGTAAATATTGCCTTGCGACAATAGGCGTATATTATGATGTCTGAAGGCTTATTTCAATATGTAATCAAATCCTGTGTAAACATGTTTATACATTTGTTAATGTTTCATAATAATTACCAAGATGCGATTTTTTTTGGAAGTAAGATTTAGTTTATATTAATTTAATTGAAACATTGCAGTAATTTACAAGTTAGGTCAGGACGCGGGGCGACGATAACGTACCGAATCCTGAACTGTGTGTTGTGATTTAACTTTGTGTTTTAATATTTGTTTGGAAACATATACCGCGTTGCGCAGAGAAAGTCAGATTCAAGCAGTGATAGGCCGCGCTAGCTCAAGACGATTCAGGCAGTGATAGGCCGCGCTAGCTCAAGACGATTCAGGCAGTGATAGGCCGCGCCAGCTCAAGACGCATCCGTCCGATTACAACTAATGATCTGTTCTTCCTTGGTCTGTTATAAAATAGTGAGGTTGGTTGGTGTACTGCTGCTCTCGCTCGTTTGTTTTACGCTTAAATAAATATACCTATTCTAATAACTATTTAACGTTTCTTTAATAAAAATCCTAACTTTACTAGCTATGTTAGTTTATGTATTTATGCACATAATTAAATTGCCTTTTATAATAGCCATATATTAATTACTTATTGGCATCACACGTTGTGTTTGTAATTATTAAATTTGATAGCAATCCCAATTTAATTTGGTATTTACATAATAGTATTATTTAATCTATTTCCTTTTTAAAATGCTACTTTTAATAGACGCCTGCATATTTTTGTAATGTATAATTATGGACCAGGGTTCAGCGGTTTACATTATGTGCGCAACTTCACCGGGTTTGCCAGAGCAGTGGACAAGGGAAAACCTTCATAATAAAATGAAATAAATAAATAAATAACAAAAACATACAAATCTTAGATGTGTCGTAATAGGCAAGCACGTTCATGCAAGATGTCAACATGACCAGGGTAATTATCGTACGAATCTGTTTTTCAAAGTGTATTATTTGCATAGTGTTTATATTGATCGGATCTGTCGATTCTGCGTGCGTTTGAGCCACTAAATATTCATCACCCAAAAGACTGATTATCAGTACGACTTGTTAATATATATATATATATATATATATATATATATATATATATATATATATATATATATATATATATATATATATATATATATATATATATATATATATATATATATATATATATATATATATACATATATATCATATATATATATATATATATATATATATATATATATATATATATATATATATATACATATATATATATATATATATATATATATATATATATATATATATATATATATATATATATATATATATATATATATATATATATATATATATATATATATATCACACACACACACACACACACACACACACACACACACACACACACACACACACACACACACACACACACACACACACACACACACACTAATATATATGTATATAGTATATGTCCGGTACAAATTCGATCGGATAGGAGGATATTCTGACTTTGTCCATAACATTGAATATGGAAAGTCTATCATCGATGGTGATTTTAATTTTATGAGGTAATGCTAGCAATTCGCTAGGACCAGTGAAATAGAGAGACCGTTTTAGTCGTGACAATTGACTAAATTCTGAAATAATTTGTATTTATGATGTAGATTCCATTGGTCAAAATGCTTACGGAATAACAAATCAAATAAAGATATAGTAGTAATTACAATATGATCGGAACCTAGGGCACTGAGCTCTACGAATGTATTACTTACTTAGTTTATAGTTCTTCGTTTAACACTTTCAATGACCAGGGTCTATTTCACATACTCTGTACGCAGGTTCTTTGAGAAAAAGTTCAACCTCTTCTCGTCTGCTTCTCGTCATTCTGAACATGTCAGCTCCATACAATATCACAGCCGAAACACTGCTCTCGAAGATGTTCAGTTTTGTGTTGGTAGTATGTTCCGTTGATTTCCCTGATTATATACGAATGTGATGAATGATCATGCATTAATACAAACTATATTGCAACGCATACAAGTTCTTTAACGTCTCTTTAATGCAAAACAGCGTATACTAAGCGAACGACAATACGTCAGTTAATAAAACAGGCTTGTATGTGGCGCGAACTTTGTTTTAAATATAAATATAAGATCCGTCTCTTTCAAAAAGGTGTATCATATCAAAATAAACAAGATAGTTCGTCTGAAATTTCAGACGTTGTGGTCACCTTCGCGAACAATGTTTTCTGATCCAAATAACGCACGCAAACTCGCTATCTTCCAATAAGTGTGATCTTAAAACGAGCGCTTACGTCCGCGATAAGTGTGTGTGGGTTTCCGTAAATTCACACGGTCGTGGTTACAATCAAAAGCGAATCAATCAGTGGTTACGTAGCTAAACCGCTAGTATTTTGACGGTTTGTCGACGGTGACGGAGACTGCATCTCCATAAATCACCGGGAGGTCTTTCAAGTGACGACGGCCGGAAACAACGTCATTAACAGGACGAGTGGCATTCATTAGGAGTCCATCAACACCGCCAGTCGCTGTCCAGCGCTCGTAGACGACGCTCAGCCAATCTCGTGTTACCAATACAGTTTATGTCTGCTCAACCCCGCTGTGGACAGGCATGATATATCTTACTATAATCTATAATACTACAATAACACAACCAAGACTCTTAGTCACTTATCTACGTTTTGGCAAAACGGAGAACAGTGAATATACATAATATATGAATCTATAAGTTGATAAACGACGTACACGTTGTATATTAGTAATTAAAACATTATTTAATTTAATTATTTACTTGTGCCAACTATATATGGTTGTTATATATTGTAGTAAAAATGCTTAACTCCCAATCACCAAACTCAAGACATATTTATTCCAAATTGCATTTCCACCATAAATCTTCGGTTGTCCTTCGATATATAGGCGCCATAGAAGTTAGTTATTATTATTATTAATTATTATTATTATTATTATTATTATTATTAACGTTAATTGTTAGACACGTCATGATTGGTAAAATTTAAGGAGATTGTTATTTGAACATAATTATTAATGTTGTGTTGTTCTGTGCGGCAACAGCGAGATAGTCAAATCCATTTGTGTTCAGATGAATCTTCCACGAGTGGCACCTGGCGTTAGAACATCTAGCTAATAACACAAAGAAAGAAGCTGAACTTGCTAACAACAACAAGAACAACAAGAACAACAAGAACAGCGAGAACAGCAAGAACAACAAGAACAACAAGAACAACAAGAACAGCGAGAACAGCAAGAACAACAAGAACAACAAGAACAACAAGAACAGCAAGAACAACAAGAACAACAAGAACAACAAGAACAGCAAGAACAACAAGAACAACAAGAACAACAAGAACAACAAGAACAACAAGAACAACAAGAACAGCGAGAACAACGAGAACAACGAGAACAACGAGAACAACAAGAACAACAAGAACAACAAGAACTGCAAGAACAACAAGAACAACAAGAACAACAAGAACAACAAGAACAACAAGAACAACAGCAACAGCAGCAGCAGCAGCAGCGGCGGCGGCGGCGGCGGCGGCGGCGGCACCAGCACCAGCAACAACAACAAAACTCTAAATTGTTTAATTTGTTATTTGTCATTTCCACACGACTGAACATTTTGTAGATAACAAATCCATACCGCATTTATGCCGCCCGGGTTAAAGGTGACACTTACTACTGACGTTACTGCGCCGATTTATGACACATGCACGCAACTGCGACGACCTCATGTTTACGTCCACCGACCAGTAGCTTGTTTAGGGTGGGGCCATTGAACTGCGCACCCGTTGACTTCCATTTCCCCATATTTTCCCCTTATTTTTCCGTTCCCTACATGGTAGCATGTGCGCTTAGACTTGGCCCGCTTGGCCTCCCCTATTGCGAGCTCCTAGATACGCCAACGCCTCGGACGCTTGGCCTCCCCTTTTGCGAGCTCCTAGATACGCCAACGCCTCGGATGGTTCGAATCACCGGTATTAATAATAGCAACGTAGTGCGTGTCTATGAATAATATGTGTGTACACCCATAACCTTTTGTAACAAGATATAAACGACTGACATCAACAACGAAACATAAACACGAAGTGTCAGAGGTCACGCAGCTGTCTCACGAGGTTTTATTTTAAATTGTATTTCACGAAAGATACGAATTTAGGCGCTATATATATATATATTGGGGGGGGGTGTGTGGCAGGAAGTGGCAGGTAGGAAGTTGGTCCAAAAAACAGAAGCTAGGTGGAAGGCACAGGTCTCAAAAATAGACGGGATATGGGATTAAAGGGAGGTGGAATCTCAAAAATAGTGGGAGGTTGGCACCAAGACAGTTTGGTAGGTTGGAGGTTGATACGACCTCTTCCCATCACTATCGTTTCATTTATTGCTCACTAAAATTACGCAGTAACGACAGTCACACCCTTACTATGTGTTTCTATTTTGATTATGTGTTGTGACAATAAATTCATATCCTCGTCAAATAAAATTATATCCAATGGATCGAAGCAGCGACGATTTCAAGCACCTTTTTCGCGAATGTTTGTCTATGACTATTGTGACCGTTTTTTCTTCAGAATATAGTGGTTTTACTTACTTACTTACTTACTTACTTACTTACTTACTTACTTACTTATTTACTTACTTACTTACTTACTTACTTACTTACTTACTTACTTACTTACTTATTTACTTACTTACTTACTTACTTACTTACTTACTTACTTACTTACTTACTTACTTACTTACTTACTTATTTACTTACTTACTTACTTACTTACTTACTTACTTACTTACTTATTTACTTACTTACTTACTTACTTACTTACTTACTTACTTACTTACTTACTTACTTACTTACTTACTTACTTACTTACTTACTTATCCTCTTTGTATCCTATAGTTGGTGCGCAAGACCACTAAGACAAATAGTGGTTTTGTGTGAGATTAATTGCGCCTTCTTTAGAAACATATATGTAATATATTTTACATATTTTACAGTGTAGTGAGTAAAATACCGTACTTAGAAATCGAAGAATATCAATGGAGAGAGTTAAGAGAAATTGTTAGCAACGTTATGATCATATTGCCACGGAATAATAGCAAGCTATAGTCGAAGGAAATAAATTGTAGCCACATCTTATTGTAGTCGTATTGTGATATAATATTATGCATATATATGGTGCTCACCTATGTAAAATTTTCCGAAGCAGTTAGAACAATATAATTTATATTTGTGATACATACAGACGATATAGTGAATATCATGCAATATTGGAATCTCATATATTGATTGATATTAAAATTTTCACTCGGTAACACGCTTAGTTATACACTATTTTTTATGGCTGAGCAATTCACGCATCATTTACATATCAATCATACAATAGGTATTTACATTTGTACATAGAATTTAAAAATAAAATAAAATCATAACATACATAAAATAAAATAGATAAAAACAGAGAATATTTAAAATGGTGGTGTAGTACTCAAATATTTGTGTAGTGACTTTTTGAAGCTTGCAACAGACTGGCTGTTTTGAATGTCCTGTGGTAAGCTATTCCAAAACTTCAAACTGGACACACTGACACTGCGTTGATAGTAGACAGTTCTGGCTTTAGGTACGTTTGGCTGTGAAGCATTTCTGGTGTTACAGGAATAACTATTTGATGTAAACATATCACACAAATATTGTGGTGCTAGAACATTCATACATTTGTACATAAAACACATTTATGAAAATCCCTTCTTTGTTGTAATGATAACCAGCCTAGCTCTTTGAACAAACCGTTTCTGTTTTGTCGCGGACTAGACCCATATATGAGTCTAGCAGATCTAGACTGTAGTTTCTGGAGTCTGCGTGGTTTTGCTTGTTATTGAGGCTGAATCATAGACTACATATCCGTAATCGAAGGTTGAACTATTGCATTGTATAAATGCTTAAGAGTGTTAATTGGTACTATTTTACGAAGAAATCTTAGGATTCCTATCTTGGCTAAGAATTTTTAGGAATCATGTTATTAATGTGGTCGTCCCATTTGAGATTTGAGTCTCTGTACATACCAAGGTACTTGGCTACTGACACATGTTTGAGTGGTTCATTATTGATGTGAATTCTAACATCAGCCATCTTGGCAATGGACTGATGGGTGCCAATTAATATAAATTCGCATTTCTGTACATTAAGACTTAGTCTGTTAATATCAAAACACTGTGTTACTTTAGATCACTGTTAACGTTGGATTCTAATTCAGCTGAACACTCGGGTTTTGTAGCGGAGTCAATGTCCGTATCATCTGCAAACATGTTTATATCGTAAGATTCAGTAACAGTGGGTAGATCATTCAGTAACAGTGGGTAGATCATTCAGTAGCAGTGGGTAGATCATTCAGTAACAGTGGGTAGATCATTCAGTAACAGTGGGTAGATCATTCAGTATCAGTGGGTAGATCATTCAGTAACAGTGGCTAGATCATTCAGTAACAGTGGGTAGATCATTCAGTAACAGTGGGTAGATCATTCAGTAACAGTGGGTAGATCATTCAGTAACAGTGGCTAGGTCATTCAGTAAGAGTGGGTAGATCATTCAGTAAGAGTGGGTAGATCATTCAGTAAGATTGGGTAGATCATTCAGTAAGAGTGGGTAGATCATTCAGTAAGAGTGGGTAGATCATTCAGTAACAGTGGGTAGATCACTCAGGACGAGCAGAAACAAAGGGGTGCCCAAGATTGACCCTTGGGGCACCCCTATGTCGACAGGCAAGGGATCGGAGAGATGGTCATGCGCCGGCTCTGACTGTCACCTACGAGTGAGGTAGCTCCAAAGCCACTGATACTCTATGCCAGTAACCCCAGATCCTTTAAGTTTAGCCAAAAGAATATCAGGTTCCACGGTGTCGAAGGCCTTCCGGAGATAAATGAACACTATTCCAGTTACAAGTCCCGCATCAATATCTTTTAACCACCAACTTGCAACATTGAGCAGTGCAGTCACGGTAAAGTGCAATCTTCTGAACCCTGATTGGGCAATCGTGAGAAGTTTCTGCTCTTCCAAATAATCTGTGAAAGAATTATGAACAAAACGTTCAAGACAAGACAGGTAGAATTGAAATTGATCTGTAGTTGTTGGTTTCCATTGATGGACCTGATTTGTGAAGTGGCAACGCCTTTGCACGCTTCTATTCTGTGATAAACTTGCCAGATTTCAGAGAGAGAGAGAGAGAGAGAGAGAGAGAGAGAGAGAGAGAGAGAGAGAGAGAGAGAGAGAGAGAGAGAGAGAGAGAGAGAGAGAGAGAGAGAGAGAGAGAGAGAGAGAGAGAGAGAGAGAGAGAGAGAGAGAGAGAGAGAGAGAGAGAGAGAGAGAGAGAGAGAGAGAGGAGAGAGAGAGAGAGAGAGAGAGAGAGAGAGAGAGAGAGAGAAAGAGAGAGAGAGAGAGAGAGAGAGAGAGAGAGATAGAATGAATGCTAATGGTTGTGATATGACTGGTGCTGCTGCTCGTAGAAGACTGCCAGGCAGTCTGTCCAGACCAACATATTTATTTTCCGGCATGTTCGTTAACTGTTTCAGGTGTGACAGTGGGTAAAGTAAAAGCAGGTATGTTGTGTGGTTCAGATGGAGTGAATAAAGCTACTGGTGGACGCTACTTGTTATTTATTGACCAATGGATGTAAAGTATTTGTTGAAGGCATTGGCAGTTTTGGGAGAATTTGAAACAACATTCCTAAATTGCCTAAACATCTGCCAGAACATTTCTAAACCCTTAGCGTGTGCCTTTTTTCAAAATAATGTTTCATTTTAATATCTTGTTTGATTTCCTCAGTTAACCAAGGAAGAAAGGTTTTCCTCACTCGTCTGGTGACAAACGGGCAGTGCTTGTCACAGACTTGTGTAAAGATGTATTGATTACACTGTTATCGCACCAGACAAACGTAATATGTTCAACTTTATCTGGCATCGTTCTGAAACATTATCACTAGATATGGTTCAAGAAAACATAACAATGTAAAAGCAACAACTTTGGAATTGCTGTTCTGCCCTACACTGTTGACATCCCTCCCTCGTACCCATGGATATAAGGAACATCAGATATATGGAACAATTTGGCCCGACATGTTCCAAAGAGGGAGAGTCAGCCTACTGTATTTCACTAATGTTCTTCAACGATGTAAATGCCGGCTACATAATATATTATCAAATACAACTGATGTCCTCAGGTAGAGACATACATGCATATTTGCGTACTTCATTAATTGCTTCTGAATAATAATCTCTTCTGCTAAGTACTTTCCAAAGAATACATCTATGTGAAGATTACAATTACGATTTGTGTATCTACATTTCTAACATTTCTCTGCGCTATGCATATCATGTTAGTTCGATCTTTGATGCAGTTGCATTACGAGTATTCAAATAAACCTATGTTGTAACGTACACGTATTTACTTACATATTGTTGAACGCAGTTTCTATTTTGCAACGACAGCCTGACGCGTTCTTATTTTATGCAATTAGCTGCGCTACAACTTGTGAACACACTTATAAAATATGACAGACACCGATTAGCTATTTTCAGTTTCACACTCGAGTAAAATTAAATCGATTTAGCTATATGAACTCTGACATTCTACCGTCACCCGATCCTGCCTTATCAAATCGAAGTCGATCGTGCGACGGAAGTTGAGAAGGCGCCGCCTGGCGTCGAGTAGCCACGATGGCGCCAGGAGACAAGACTGCGTGACTTGAAAGTCAATCAAGCGATTTCACACGGTTGTCGCCCGTGGGAGGCGGTGTCAGTGTCACCGTCGTCTGACAGTAGTCTCTGCATCCTCCGGGTGACGCTTTCATGTTGGTGGAGTCGGCTGAAACGGCGGAAGTTGGACTGATGGACGTATGCCGAGAAGCGCCGGCTTTGAAGGCAGTCTGCCATCGGCCGGGTTATGGGGAACAGATTGGCGGCGATCGCTTCGCCACGATCCATCGCGGAGTTGACGTCGTTAAGTCTGCGGATATTTAAGAAAACTCCTCTCTTGAAATAAGACTTTTTCTCTTATCGTTAATCAAAATCAAACGGGTGGAGGGGTCGCATCACAGCGCCGTCCCGGTGGGTGTGTATATGTGATTCATTATTGAGCAGTCATACTAAGATAAATAACAAGCGGATGCTGGATTTATGCGAAAGGTGTTCGCGTAGACTCTGTAGATACTAGTGGACACAGCACTCTCTTATTGGCTGCATTTTACACTTGAGCGCACGTCTCATTTTCCTGAAAAACGAAGCAAAAAGGCAGTAAGTGGTTAGAATATATATATATATATATATATATATATATATATATATATATATATATATATATATATATATATATATATATATATATATATATATATATATATATATATATATATATATATATATATATATATATATAATGAACGTGTATGCATACATACATACATGATATCGCCAAGTTCTATGTGACCACATGCATGATGCACATATTGCAGATATATGGATGACATATATATATATATATATATATATATATATATATATATATATATATATATATATATATATATATATATATATATATATATATATATATATATATATATATATATATATATATATATATATATATATATATATATATATATATATATATATATATATATATATATATATATATATGTTGTGATCCAAAAGATTATATATATATATATATATATATATATATATATATATATATATATATATATATATATATATATATATATATATATATATATATATATAGAAAACACTTATCAATGATACAGCTTACCAAGTTTGTCATCAATGTTTGGTTACTATTTCATATATACTGGTGTGAATGTCGGCAACATGTCGGTAACATGTCGGTAACATGTATGCCGCCAGCGACCCACCTACCGTGGATAGGTGGGTCATTGCGTGTCAACTGAGTAGCCATAACGTAAATAATCATGAACTGATACAGTTCGTTCGGTATCTTCTTATTTTCCGCAGCTATGTGTATGGGTGGAAGGTGGGCTTAATATTCAGTTGAATCAGTTATATGTAGCCTTTGTAGAATGACACCAATAACCTCCCTTTGTGGACAGTTACAGACAATCTTACCATAATATTTCTTTGGTTTGGCCCGGCAAGAAAAGACAATAGTGCATCTGGTAAAACATAAATTAATTAGAATCTTTATTGTAGAATTATTGTCCATGGCAGTAAACAGAGTTACACTGCTATATAGTCAGGCATATTTTTGAACATTGGGTGGAGTCAGTTGTCCTCAGTCGTTACCAGCGGGGTTGGGGGAAATATGTAAGCACATTTGTGTATGGCTGGTATATGTTCTCGTCATAACTGCTAAGGATATGCATAACTTGAATACCAGCGGATAGCATGACTTTGATGATGAAAAACATGGATTCAAGGAAAACACATAATTATTTTGCATGTGAAGAATTAAGAACAAACTCTTGTAAACAACGAAACACTGTTTTTGTTTTGATTCCGTATGCACATATGGTTGTCTAATTACATTCCCATCAGAATGCCAAGCCACTGTAATGATTTGATTTGATCATTGTAAGACAATTCAACGAGAGTTGTGAAGCAGTTTGATGATCAAACCTGTTTAGAAAAGAAAGGCAATGCTGTTACACCTGTAAATTACTGTAAATATGTTTTTGTGTCCCTAATAGTTTTTGTTTGCTAAAAGTAATAAAACGGAAACGTTGGATTTGTTGATAACACGTTTCCCTTGCTCATAGAATAATATAAACAAAATAATAAACATTAAAATAGCAGTGTTAGGTTTGTGTAGGTTCCACTGGTTTACAACAGGACTCTATGTTTAATTACCAGGTCAAACAAAATGATAAACATTAAAAATCATTAGCAGTGTTACGTTACTGCTTTACAACATGACTCCATGTTATTACCAGGTCAAACAAAACGATAAACATTAAAAATCATTAGCAGTGTTACGTTTGTGTAGGCTCCACTGCTTTACAACAGGACTCTATGTTATTACCAGGTCAAACAAAATTATAAACATTGCAAACGTTTTCGTAAACTCCTTAACAAAAGAAAATATTTTATCCATACATTTATGCATATAAATCGGTATATAGTATTTGTTTTATGTGTTTTATCTGCTAAGAGGAATAAAAAGGACGGATGAATATAAACAGAATGGAATACTATGTGGATAACGATTGGATTCGTTGGTAACGCTGTTTTTTATAGTGTTTCTATGGGCATAGCGAGGTTACAGATGGTTGGAATATTCCTTTTAGCTCCAGAGTTTACAATAAAAACCCATCATGTGGTATTAGAGAAATTTTGTGACTCGTGGGTAACTGGATTTGTTTGCCAAAATGACATCGTATCCCCATGAAATAATTGGTCTATGGACATAGAGCATGCGAAGATTGATTAGAAAGTGTTGTCTTTGTATTTGTAGGGTAGATTTATAGATTTGTTTCTTGTGTCTTTCTTTGGATCCGTGGGTAACACTATAGTTGAGTTTAGTCACCATATGTCGTCCATTAGGAATGAACATAACATTATACAAAAGGACACATTTTCTGAACGAGCTCACGCGTAAGAACACGACAAGTACCGTTAAACAAAACGTAAACCCCTTTATTAAATGTGTAGGACTGGATTTCCTAAAAGAGGCATGTTTTGCCGTGATTTCGCTGAAATCGACCACACACAGCCAGACAAGTTTTGTCATGCATTTGTTCGCCGAATCTTGATCATACATGGGTCAAACATGATTTATTATTTTGTTCGATGATTTCACCAAAACTTCAAAAGAAATTTGCACAAACGAACCAGCATGTCATGGTAGATACTATAGATAGATTAACATTTTCGCGAAATGAGTCTGAAAGACGAGTGAAAAACTCGGAAGGATAATTAATTCACCGTAGTTTTAGTTTTATTTTCCTGTCGCACGGTTGGGTCATAGTCGTTATATGTCTGTGGTTGGCGTTGAGGTGATGTTTTCTGTTTTCGGGCATTACTTAGCATATCGCTGTAGATATAGCAACTGGTTGAATTAGCGGTGGACACTTCCTAGAATAACTTTTACATATACGGGATCCTTCAAAACACGCTTCTGATACTCACCGGAATACAACATAGAGCAACTGTTGAGTTAATGAAATCAGGCAAGAATGTCATGCGAGACATTCTCACTTTCAGGACACGACGGATGAGCGTGACAAATTTGTACTCGTCTCACCGGAGAGCGGAAGTCAGGACGGCAGAAAGCCTGAGGTTTTAGTATGACTGCCTTCCCGCGTCCGAGGTGGGTAGCTAGTCCGCTGCGTACGTGCTATGAGTCAAACACGTTGACCACTTCCACGTCCAGTAAGCAGACAAGTTGACGACTAGTGCTAACTATAGCGGCGGATATCAATAAAACCACGTGCGTCATTACCCGTATTTCCGCCATGACACCATCACAGGTGTCTATTTAAAGATGTGTTCGCTGAAACAATTTAAACGTACACAGTCTTATCGGTTTTTTAATCATGTTATATAGCACAGACTATATAATTTTGATAGTCCAACCTCTCGACCGCCCACGTGTGTTTTAATGAAAAAAAATATATAATTTGACCGTTACCCGTTTATGAATATCAACTTTACCGTTCAGCATGCAGTGTAAACATGACATTCGGGGCGAAACATCCAAACCATGCAGATAATTGTCAAATTATACTAAATAGAAACTAAAGGGCCCCCCAAAAAAACACTTCGGCGGTTAATGTGATTAATTAATTAATACGTGATTTTACGATCAGACTATGCATCTTTGTATAAATGTTACATGCAGAATGGAAAAGCACTATGAAATTCCAACCTGACGCCAACTAACAAAATAAAGGCGACTTTCTAAATTGTCATAAGGAAGCTGCCTCTTACCCCACAGAGCAAAATAATGCAGTGCTCAAAATGAAGTTAAAAAAGCTACTTGCTAATATATTCCTAGTGTAATTTTTTTTGTAACATAAAAACAATTTGAAAAAGTGAAAACGACTTTCCGTATGCACGGTGTTTACGTGCCAATAACCGATCCCAGAAGACAATCCACACACCCAGGATTGGTTTGTTTGTTTGCTGAAACTCACCTTGCGAAATACTTCCTAGGCCTACCAAATTTTTGTCTCGCAATTATGGCCTAAAATGGACCTGTAAAAATATCACGTTGTTTACCAATGAAAGCAGAATGATTAAAGGGAACATACACATACATAATTAAACTACCCCATTTCTCTGAACTTTTCATCTTGGAGTTATTCTATATTATCCAAGTAATAATTAATTTTTTAATATGGATTGTTGTAGTATATATATTTACTGAAAGAAATGGAATAATAGATTTATTGGCTTGACTTTCTTGGCACGTTTTTACATGATTATTTTTTATAGTTTTGTGCAACTTTTGTATGTAGTTTTTTGTGGGTGAAATCATCAGACAAACTATTAAATTAGTTAATGCTTCAAGCATTAACTGAAATGAAAATAGAATTACTGAAACATCGCGATTTTTTTCCTTAGTGAAACTTCGTAACTTTGTCATGTGATCGGCGAGAGGATGGAAGTCATGCCCATGATCAGCATTGACCCACACAGTGTTTACCATTTTGGATATCCACTATTTTGATCCTTACCAGATCTAACAATTAAAGTCAATTCGTTCGATGATTTGAAAAAAAATAGGCGTTTTCTTACTAAATCGACTGCGGATGTTACATAAACTATTCACACACTACATATTTGGACACCATTGAACCGGATTTGCGATAGTTTAAATCAGTCGAGGAAGCAGTTTTAAGCTCGCATATAAAATTGCCGCTGTCATTACTTTCTCGATGTTTTTATCACATTATGAACGTTCTGAGCAAGTGAACATGTAAGCAAAAGGAACGATGAACACGAAGTAACTGGTTTTGTTATCCACATCCACCAAAGGCCGATGTGTTTGTTGCATAACAGCGTTAGATCACTGACGCCTGGTTAAAAGAACATTTACCTTCTGTTACACGGTATCGTGTCGCCACATAGCGATCATTCGTCAAACTAATGCAGACCACTTTTTGGTCGCCATGACTGCCAAATTGATATCCCATATTTTATTGTTGGATTTCACTGGCAAATATGCATTTTATTCAGTAATGTGTTTACCCGTAACCTCGATTGTTCAAGCTCCGCGCTGTGGCGCCACCGTTTGTCCCACACATCTTCGCCTGGATGCAGAGTGGGGTTTTCATTATGACGGAAATTATGTAAGCGCTCAGATTCTGGGCACATACATAATGATCGAATTACGATGTCATCCGGGCATTTGACTAATTCATAAAATAAGAGTTAACTTTTATCAGTTGATACGATGCAATTCGAATTAACTTTAAATTTTGGTAATATTGACACAACTCTTCGACTGAAAAGTTAAATCAGGCAGAATAAATATTTAGTGTAGCATCTCGATAATGACGCTGATTGGCTGTTGGCACTTCACGGGAACGGCTACACAGAATGGAGTGGTGACAGTGGGTGACAACGAGACCACGCCTCTGCTGCCAGACTCTCTTCTCGGCGGATTCACGAAGCCGCGCGAGAGTGGGATAAGCGAGACTAGTTTACCCGTTGTCAAACTACTTCTGATAGTCAGACTACTTCCGCTAATCGATGTCATATTGTTGCTTTTTTAACACGTCAACATGCAGTGTTTGTAGATTATGTAGGCCCTACCTTCGATAATTTACCTCAATATCAAACCAAGTTCGACTTTTAGAAGCCTAACAACACAATCGGCCGAAATAACTATGATGATAGGATGGGATGGGAGATAACAATTGGTGGGAGGTTGGCAATAAAAAGTGGGAGGTGGATTCTAGAAAAATGGTGGGAGGTTGGCCCCAAAGCTGGTGGGAGTTGCATGCCCGTTCTAAGGAAGGGGGTTTCGAACGAACCCATCTTGAACTGTAACCATTTTCAAAAATCATCACAGAAACCCCTGCTGATTGTGTACGCTCGAACCCCCCTTTACAAAACCCCGAGGACGGGCCTGGAGGTCGGAGGTTGCCACTAAGACAGGTAGGAAGTTGCCACATCCCTTACCACGGTGGCTGCTGAAATAACAGGTCAGACCACTACTATTTCTCCTCGTTCTCCCAATTTGAATGTAGAGCAAAGTATATTGGCTTGTTACATTTTGTAGTGTGATAATTCAATTTTAATATGAAACCAAGACAATTGAGGACACCTGAGGAAAACCAATCGTTGGCAATGAAATCTTGCCTTTAAAAGATTGTCTGAGACGGAAGAATATCTGGAGACAATTTTCCACAAGACATTTAATGAAGTTAATGAAGAATAAAAGGATATTGCATATTAAATTGTGTGACAGGGACCACCCCACAAGGGACCACCCCGCAAGGGACCATCTCGCAAGGGACCACCCCACAAGGGGCCACCCCGCAAGGGACCACCTCGCAAGGGACCACCCCACAAGGGGCCACCGCGCAAGGGACCACCTCGCAAGGGACCACCTCGCAAGGGACCACCCCGCAAGGGACCACCCCGTAAGGGACCACCCCGCAAGGGATAAAGAGGGAAGGCGAAGAAAAAAGAGGATTCCTGTGAATATGAAAGCTCTTTCTTACAGCTAGAAATAAGACATTTGACATAAACACTCTGGTCAATGCCGTGTATTTTCGATTGACCAATTTTTTGACAATCATCCAAACCCCTTCTCAGATCCCTCCCCTTCCCTGAATTAGTACTTTTAAATGTTGACATTTTTCCAGAAAGACATTATAGATGTAGCAAAGTCGCGCCATTAACGCCAACCAAATGTTTAGTGGCGCCACTGTCGGGGAGTTTGCGCCTACGCAACAATAGAGTAGTTCCGTACTGTTCGCCGCGCGACGCTTGTGAATGTCCTCCCCCTCACATGACAATCAATAAAAAAATAAAGTCTGACTCCTCGTTTTTGACCGAAACTAGCCAAATTATATAAGAAAAAAATCTAACTCGACCTACTAATATAATTAAAACCAAGTTTTAAAACCATTCTTTTTGTAGGCAGTAAGTATAGTGTGGTAACACTTTGCTCTAAGTTAGCTTCTTCATTGGCTTAGAAGTTGTCTCTCGATCACGACACTAGGGTGGATGTTGACGCCAAGCACCAAGGATGATGGAGATGGTTTTCTTGAAATATTCTCTGTCCGTGATGGTAACTATTTCCTCTTCTAATTCCAGAGGCGGGATACAGTTGGTAGGAATGTCCTCTTATGGCAAGCAGTGTTTGAGGTTTGCTGGAATTACTAAAACCTATGTGCGATGAGAAGTTGATTATAACAAGGCACACATTAAATTGCACTCCGAAACAGAAATTGTCATTATGATTGGTAGAGACAGCTTTCGTTTAGTGGTTGAGTTACAGGGCAAGACAGATAGACAGAACACATATCTCACGCTGTTGCTCTTCGACGCTCGTTGTGTTAACAGAGGAGGTCATCGCATGTGGGTAGCTCCAAATGTAAGTTCATCAAATGTTAAACTGTAACAACATTATTGTTACAGATTACATATCCACGTATAATTTAAGCATCTAACAGTGACATTTTGTTGTATGTAATTCCCGACAGTCTAGACGAAATGTTCGCGTTAGGCTCCGTTCACAAATATCGACACTTATCTTTCTGCGCAAACGTACTAATTTTCAGACCCACTCTCCCTCCCTGAATTAGTACTAGAAAACGTTGATCATTTTTTAGATTGATGACTCAACGGTGGTCATATTTCGCATGCGACCGACATTAATTTAAATTAGTACGCAAGCCTTGACCCCCGAGTGTGCTTGGTGCGAACAGGTCAACGTTAAGTCTTCTAAACAACCACTTAAATATTTGTTTACACGTACCAATAGGCATAATACGTTCGCGGCGGCTAAACAAACATATGTACGAAAGAGGCTAATAAATTGGTCGCCACTACGGGGCGCCACTGCTTTTCGAATGCCACTTAGCCGCTCAGCGTCAATGTAGATAAGTTATACAGTAATGCAGCAACATTGTTGACTGAGGTATTGAAAAACATAAACATACCACAAAGCTAAGGATATTCTTAGCCAGAGTTTGTGTACTGCCTGGGACGGATCCTGTGCAGTTAACGCCGAGGGGCAGGTTTCTAAACGGGTTCGCCCTCTATCAGAATCATTTGAACTACTCCTTTTACTCAAGTCTCAAATCTACACCAACTTGTTATGGTATGAAAAAAACGATAACTGTATCAACGTGGATGATTCGCGTTACATTTACTAGCAAAATTAGCCGGCGTTATATGGGAGAAACGGCAGCCACTACACGAGTTCATGACTCCTTGCACTACCTAGTCAAGATTTGGTAGTGCAATGCCAATGGCAGTGATGAATGCAACTTCGTGCCCACAAACACACGTACCACTGCCCATTCCACGAAGCGTTCGTACCGTACGAAGGAACTCATGTGGACGTTTCACGTACATCACGTAACTCGGAACAATCGTAGAACACACTTGCGTAGCGTTGCTAACAATTGTACGTGACTACGACCTATTATTGTTTCGAGTGACGTAATCTACGTCAAACGTCCTCATCAGTTGCTTCATAAGATCTGCACCCCGGTGGAATTTCGAGATATGTTTAATTCACAAACCAACCCCCAGGGCCCCCGGGCGCGTCTAAAAAAATTCCAATCCATACATACGAAACTGAGGGAACAGGCTGGCAGGCAGGCAGGCAGGCAGGCAGGCAGGCAGGCAGGCAGGCAGGCAGGCAGGCAGGCAGGCAGGCAGGCAGAAACAGGCAAAAACTATTTTATAGTACAATATATATATATATATATATATATATATATATATATATATATATATATATATATATATATATATATATATATATATATATATATATATATATCCAGTTGTGGTTATGTGTCTTTTATTAGGACGTTCCCCTCGCAAGAGCCAACGACACCGTGATCTCCGTGTGCCTGTCTGCTAATACGCTAATGTTCTGCACGTTTATAGTTACATTCACACAAACTGTGTTTTTCTGCTATCCATAATACTCTAAGCATCCTTCTCATATGCCTACTGGGGGCTCACTTCTCCGAGCGACCCGGACGTTCAAAACACCGCCGTAGTGGTTTCGAGAGTGGGTGTCCAGACTCGTGTGTTATTGTAGTTGATTGAACACGACATTTCAGTCGCCTGGTCGACGTCGAAATTGGATTGCGCAGTATAATGTAAACACTCGCCTGCTGATGCTCGCACAGATACCACTGCAACAGTTGGGGTCGTTCACCGCAGTGTGATTCAGCTAACAATGATGGCGGACCGTTCATCGCGGCCAAAATGTCGCTTGCTGCTACGGATCCACTCGTTGCTGGTACTTGCTGCTACTGCTGCTGCTGTTGCTGCTGATGATGCTGCTGCTAGTGCTGCACCTGGTTCTGAACACATCGAGCAAAAGATCGATGCTTTTGCCGAGAAGCTGCTAACATGTCGACAGATAGTCGGCATTAGCCTAGCTGTCGTGTCTGGGAATACGACCCTGTTGACGAAGGGATACGGCGTAGCGGACCGGGACACGGACACTCCCTTCACCGGCTCGACTCTGTCCGGGATAGCGTCACTGACAAAGGCGTTTACCGCCACGTTGTTGACGAAGGTGTTATCAAAACACTCCAGGTAACACGGTGATCAGTGTAATACTGCATTGGATGTACTGTCGAGTTTACAGGCGTGACGTTTGTCAGTATAAAATTATTAACCGGTGTTTTATTCCTTCAAATTATTGACCGTCTTTGCACAAACGGTGCGTGTCGAACCTTATCTACAACTTCTCGTCTTATATAGAACATGACATAAAAAATCGTCTGCGTGACGAATTATAATTATGTTGAAATCTAATGGGAAGTAACCATTGGTCGTCAGATAGCAGGAGTTTTCCAAGACAAGAACATAAATGTTGTCGCATTTTTGATGCAATCAGAAGTCAGTCAGGGACATTTAGTGGAAAACAACTTTTCCAACAACGCAAAATGTATAAAATAACTTTAATTGTTTAATATATCCACACATTCATAGATATTTATTATTTCTGAACCAATACACATTACACATGACGACATTCATTTGTCGTTGCGCTTCAGTGTCACGTTGGACACGCCCGTACGAGACGTCCTGGGAGCAGACTTCTCCTTCAGCGATTGCCTGCGCACAAGGACAGCCACCATCAGGGATGTGCTGGCTCATAGACTCGGCGTGCCGTCCAACAATTACGCCAGGATGCAGGACGGATTAACGCGCAAGAAACTCCCCAGGTAATTATTGTACGAAAACACGCTTAACATACGTGTTGCATAACAATTCTTGCATAACAATTCTTCCCCGGGAGGGAGGGACGTCGTCAAAAAAACCCCGGTATGTATTTGGGAGCTAATTGGGTGTCATGATGTATGCGATACTGACATAGTTGTCTACCTATCAAGGAACTTTTTTTTCGAACACTTCAACTGTCTCTCTCGGTCTACATCGGCGGACTGGTGCATCTATGGAGCATGGTTCACGTCCTTCACAGAACACATACGTCTTGCGTTCTGTTTCTGTTCACTGGCGGCTGTTAGGAGTTGTTATTTGATTATTGTGCCTGGTGTTCTCTCTGTAATACTGTTCTCACTCTAGGCATGCTATATTGTAGGCTACCCCACAATTGACCTACATCGCTGTCTTGTCTGTTGGATGTATTGAGAGAGCAAAACTATTTGAAGCCGAACCAGAAGAAAACACTATATAGTCAAGAAGTAAAAATTATGTCAAAATGTACATTCCAAGAAACCGGAACGTCAATCCATTCAATGGACACAACACTGCTATTTACTCAACTGACGCAGAAGAAAATATTATTTAAATGTGTCTTGCTGTGTATTTTGTGTGGACTGATCCACAGCAGGCACTGATGCTCTCAATGTATTTTGTGTGGACTGATCCACAGCAGGCACTGATGCTCCCAATGTATTTTGTGTGGACTGATCCACAGCAGGCACTGATGCTCTCAATGTATTTTATGTGGACTGATCCACAGCAGGCACTGATGCTCTCAATGTCGATCCTTGCTTACGTCTGTTTCAGCAAAATCCGATTTTTCGAAGCAGAGCTCGAGTTTCGCAACAGCTTCGTCTACAACAACTTGATGTACGATCTGACTACGTACATCAGCGAGAGGCTGACTGGCCGGTCGTGGGAAGATCTCCTGCATGATGAGATATTCAAGCCTCTGAACATGACCTCTACGACCTTCACGCAAGTCGCCAATCTCAGCAGGCCTGACATCGCCAAACCCTACCTGCCAGACGGCACGTCATGGAGGGCCGTGTCACTTCTACTACACAGGTAAGTTCTACTCGCTATCTACCCGCTTCGGCCCACCTCCAAGTCGGCCATTTGGGACCATTGTTATGTTACATCAAACTATTACATTGTGATAAATATTGTTGTTTCTTTTTATAACACAGTGCGAAACCGAACATTATTTTGTGAAGCAGAAACCCTTTATAAGTACGCCTATTATAATTGCAAACATGTTTGAACTACTTTTATTAAACTGCGTGACTGACCGTCTATTTCACAGCTGTCCCAATGTGACTGTTGCATCTGTGGGCATGAGTTGATTCGATCACAATATAATTGGCCGTCTATCTACAGCAGCTTCCGGTTTAAAACAGCTGGGCGAGCTTGCATTGTTTCCCTGCAGGTATTGGGGAAAGATCGGTGGTTCAGGATCGATGCTCTCCACAGCAGAGGACATGGCCAAGTGGCTGAAGTTCCAACTGGGAGAACGCCCAGATGTTCTCGCTCGGACACACTTGGACGAAACCCATCGTCCCGTTTCTGTAGTCCCCGATTCTGCATCATCCACACTGTTCAGGAAGCCACACTGTCCCGTCTCATACACGTTTGAAGAATACGCACTGGGCTGGAGACGGGGATACTACAGGGGTACGTACGCAACCGCTGCCAACCTGTTTATTGTTTTATCATGATCCTTTGCACGGAGCCAGTGGTTACCTTGTTCAGTAGGGCACGGTGGTCCGGTATTTGGGCGCCTGCCTGTCACTTCAGAGGACCGGAATTATAAATCCACCGGCTGACGTTTTGGAACTTGGACAACTCTTTCCGAAGAGACATTAATAGTCGCTGGTCCCATCTACCTGGTGTCTATGCCACTGTTATTATTAAAAGTGTCTTTTGCAGTCGCGACAGTCAGCTTGCGCGAGCAGCTGGCTCTTACGACCGCTTACACCGTTTGTCTTGTATTCTGCCATGAAATGACTAAAGGAAGCAAGTCCAAAAAGTAAAATTGTGAGAAATGGTCAAAAAACAAGTTTTTTTTGTAACCCTCGTAAACCTGTAGAAGTAGAAGTTTAGTATTTAGGTCAACAACTACTTCATGTATGCCACTATTTCATCATGATATAAGAAAATCATTCGGGTTATCCTGGGCGTGACTAGGGTGACTTCCTTCCTTTTATCATGGCAGAACAGTTATTTCACAACCCATGCAAAGTTTGTGGTAAGGAAACAAGTCCATTTACTGCAACTATTAACCTTTATTCAAAATGAGAAAGAAGTCAAGGTACTCACTAATCATTCAATGATATTATAAAAACAGGAAACATTGATTGTTCTATTGTTTATACAGGGATTGTTAATGCAGGGGATCTGGGGGGTGTACATACCTTTTAGGGGTGGGGGAAGTGGCCTTTTCATGGATAGTTACCTTTCAGAACTGCTAATAGATTGAGTGATTCAGATCTTTCAGTGTTTCCTTTTTTTTCTGGAAACATCAATAATATTTATTCATAGGATGTGCCCCACTCAAACATAGTCGTAGTATGCTTGATTTTTGCATCAATTTAATGTGTCCTTCACAGTGTATGTCTTGAATCAAATAATGATATGCAAAATTATAAATACATGTTTTTTCTTACATCAATCAAGTCTGTAACCAGTTTCTAATCTACAACTACCAAGTGATGGGAAGAGGAGGGTCAGCTCGTTTAGTTGGTCATTACTGAACATTAATCAAGTCTGTCACATTTTCATTGGTGGGCAGGTTTTTCCAGAACGTGGACCTGTTTGAGAGCATCAGTGGACATAATTGGTCAGTAATGTCCTGTTCAATGAAATGCCCCGTGGAGCCCCCTTCACAGGTATAGTCGACCCATGCAGAAGATTTGCGGCAACCTTTTTCTTCAGAAACTCCCCAGACTGATATACTGGGTCATCGAATGAGGTCTTCAAAAATAGTTTTGAAGACCCCATCCTGGACATGCATGAACACACAGTGTTGAGAAACGGTTTTTCAGTGAACCTGCCAGAGCTGACTCCATTTTCAAACAGGTAAAAATCCAAATATGTCATTTCTATGGCTTTCCGCTTTGAATCGACAATTTTCAAGAAGCCGTCAAGGTCACAGATGTTCTTCTATTTCCTCATTTTACTTTGGCATGAAATGAATCAGGCGACATAAACGTGTGCCCTTTTTCGAGGTATTTGAATGTGATAGTTTCGGGCCCTCCTGGTCGGTTGACCTCAGCAACCATGGCAGTGGACAGAACCAAGTTCTTATTTTGGGCTCCACAGTTGTCTGTCCAGAAAAGTTTTTGGTGTCACGGTATGTTGACAACCTCATTGCTTTAACGTAACTGCTTGCTTGCCTTACCTCACAACCTCATTGCTTTAACGTAACTGCTTGCTTGCCTTACCTCACAACCTCATTGCTTTAACGTAACTGCTTGCCTGCCTCACCTCACAACCTCATTGCTTTAACGTAACTGCTTGCTTGCCTTACCTCACAACCTCATTGCTTTAACGTAACTGCTTGCCTGCCTCACCTCACAACTTCATTGCTTTAACGTAACTGCTTGCTTGCCTCACCTCACAACCTCATTGCTTTAACGTAACTGCTTGCCTGCCTCACCTCACAACTTCATTGCTTTAACGTAACTGCTTGCTTGCCTCACCTCACAACCTAATTGCTTTAACGTAACTGCTTGCCTGCCTCACCTCACAACCTCATTGCTTTAACGTAACTGCTTGCCTGCCTCACCTCACAACCTCATTGCTTTAACGTAACTGCTTGCCTGCCTCACCTCACAACCTCATTGCTTTAACGTAACTGCTTGCCTGCCTCACCTCACAACCTCATTGCTTTAACGTAACTGCTTGCCTGCCTCACCTCACAACCTCATTGCTTTAACGTAACTGCTTACTTGCCTTACCTCACAACCTCATTGCTTTAACGTAACTGCTTGCTTGCCTCACCTCACAACCTCATTGCTTTAACGTAACTGCTTGCCTGCCTCACCTCACAACCTCATTGCTTTAACGTAACTGCTTGCCTGCCTCACCTCACAACCTCATTGCTTTAACGTAACTGCTTGCCTGCCTCACCTCACAACCTCATTGCTTTAACGTAACTGCTTGCCTGCCTCACCTCACAACCTCATTGCTTTAACGTAACTGCTTGCCTGCCTCACCTCACAACCTCATTGCTTTAACGTAACTGCTTACTTGCCTTACCTCACAACCTCATTGCTTTAACGTAACTGCTTGCTTGCCTCACCTCACAACCTCATTGCTTTAACGTAACTGCTTGCCTGCCTTACCTCACAACCTCATTGCTTTAACGTAACTGCTTGTCTGCCTCACCTCACAACCTCATTGCTTTAACGTAACTGCTTGCCTGCCTCACCTCACAACCTCATTGCTTTAACGTAACTGCTTGCCTGCCTTACCTCACAACCACATTGCTTTAACGTAACTGCTTGTCTGCCTTACCTCGGCATTTTCCATCCAGGGGAGCGAATGTTTCATGAAAAAGCACAAGGATTTGGACTTGCTTCCTTCTGTCATGGTAAATGTGGCATATTGCTGGACTTGCTTCTTTCTGTCATGGTAAATGTGGCATATTGCTGGACTTGCTTCTTTCTGTCATGGTAAATGTGGCATATTGCTGGACTTGCTTCTTTCTGTCATGGTAAATGTGGCATATTGCTGGACTTGCTTCTTTCTGTCATGGTAAATGTGGCATATTGCTGGACTTGCTTCCTTCTGTCATGGTAAATGTGGCATATTGCTGGACTTGCTTCTTTCTGTCATGGTAAATGTGGCATATTGCTGGACTTGCTCCCTTCTGCCATGTAAATCATGCCTTTACCAAAACATGTTTATGAACATATTGGTAGATAAGACTTACTTCCCTGATTCCAAAATGCACATAATTCAATTTTGATAAAAGTTGGACATGCTTCCTTTTGTCATTTCACGGCAGTATTGTTCTGTGTAGTTTGCGCCACTTGATTTTGTTTGTGGCGATCCGACGCAGCAGCTCCAGGTCGGCCCTAGTCTTCGCATGCCGATCTGCTGCAGGTCGGTGTCGGGGGTGCTGGGGAGGTCGGTTCTGGGTCGGCCGCGATAACCACGGAGTCCGTCCGTTTGAAAGTAGGCGGCCATTGCTTGGTTTGTGGGTGCCTCGTCCAAATGTAGGGTGTAGCCGAAGAGGCGCCATCGCTTGTCCATCACATATATGCCTATTTTACGGCACTGACACCGTTTATGCTTCACGTTGCTTACCCTCCGTGGCCAGTGACTGTCCAGTTGAATGTGGCAGACACGGCGTCGTCAACCCTGACAGTGAGTTTCGTTTCTCCGATAGTAGAAGCCGTATGAATCGTTGGCTCTGTCGAGGAACGAATGAAAAACATCCAGGAATTTTTTCGATGGTGTAAAATTTCCCACACAGGGACATGAAATGACCCACAGAGCTAATAATCTATATATATAAACAACAAGTGGAGTCAAAATCTTGACATGCAAATTATAAAAGCAAAATGTAGGTCCTTATATAGCGCGGTATCCAATCCTTTGGACTGCACAAAGTGCTTTACACTTCACCCCCGGGCGGACCTGTTCATTCCAATGCCATCTCGCATTCTCTGGGAATCATTCTTCTTAAGTAGAAGTACAGTCCACTTGCCATCTGGAATCTGACGCTTTGGGTGGCAATCTTGTTAAATCATGTTAATCCTGATTTCTGAACGATGACCGCAACGTGTGCAGGTTGGCCGATGGTTCTACACACGGGCACTTCATGGGGCTACGGAGGCTTGGCGAGCCTACTGCCTGACCGTCACGTAGCCGTCTACACGAGCATCACTGGCAAGGACAGAGGCTATCGCGGCCGCCGTTTCCTGCACATGTACATCATCGACTTGCTTCTGGGTGTGGAACCGTGGCTCAACCTCACCAGCGCCTGCTCGTTCTTGCCTGACCACCCGCCTGCGCCGTTAAACGGGACAAGAAGCCGAAACAGCCCGAAACTGACGCCGTCTCCTTCCGACTACAGCGGTACCTACGGTAACTTCGGCTACGGAAACTTGACAGTGGACGTTGACAACTCCGTTCTAACGCTCAGGTGCGGTTTTATTTTAGAGGTAACGCTGCACCAATACGTGATTAGCTACACGATGAAACGACTAAATATTGGCTTCAAGGGCGCTCTCCATAAACGCCTGTTTTTGGTAGCATATCTATAATATGTGGCGCCACCTACTGAACAAAATCCTACCAAATTATGATCAACAGTTTCTCGACATAACAGTGGCGCCACACGGTGGAGTCGAGCGGCCAACGTAGTCAGCGATTCACTGCAAAAATATTTAAAATTTCGGCAAATATCCAGTGAAAAATATGTTAGGTGTCATTAGTATATTTACGTTGATAAAGAGAACAAATTCATTCAACGGTTGCAACTTCTGCTACAGTCTTTTTGAAATGTTGACTCTCACTCCTGGGGATTTTTAAAAATCGTTCGAACCATCCCCGTGGGCCTCCGAGCGCGCTTACAAAATGTCAGTCCCATACGTGCGAATATATTTTATTTGACACCTTTTATCGGGTACGTAATAATCGGAGACTGCAAATAGGTTTTGTTTTGAAATGAAGGTTGATCAAGAATCATGTTATATATCATACTAGGAAAAAAATAAATTATATTTCTGAAACACGATGACATGGTCGTCAACAGAAAATAAGTTGTGGTCTTTCTGCAGGTACGGCATGCTGGGGAAATGGACGCTACATCCCGGCGAACGGAACGACGAGTTCAAGGGGACAGCAGTCGGCCTAATGCCAGTCTCACTTGTGGTGACCTTTCACCGGGACTCGACCGGTGCGGTCAAGCGACTACGGATCCCCAAGTTCAATCGGAATGATCCGACTGTGTTCGTGAAAGGACTGAAGGAATCGGACGCTCCACCACCCGCGCCTTGCCCGGATGGCCGACGTCCGGCACCAAGCGGGTCTGGACAAAGCGAGCTGGCGTGTTGCCTTTGGCTCGTGTCAGTATGGCTTCTTTTCGGGTAATGGGGACATACCACCGGGAGAGTTTCAGGATACGAATGCTATGCCTACACATACGCAATTTAGCAGATTTTAGTTATTTTATTTGCTATGATATTAACTGTATTCAGCCAGAAAGGTTGGCACGTTGGAAATGTCTTTGGTAGTGAGATGTTGCAATGTGAAGCGTTTGACATGTCTTTGGTAGTGAGATGTTGCAATGTGAAGCGTTTGACATGTCTTTGGTAGTGAGATGTTGCAATGTGAAGCGTTTGACATGTCTTTGGTAGTGAGATGTTGCAATGTGAAGCGTTTGAAATGTCTTTGGTAGTGAGATGTTGCAATGTGAAGCGGATTTGAAGAAGAAATTCCCGAAAAAACGTATTTTGCAAACACTGCTGATTTTGAGGGTATGCGTTTTTGTGAGAGGAACAAAAGAGTTGTTGGAGTATGTGATTTTGACTAAACTTGTTCAGCGTATTCGTGACATAGTGCCAGTGGGTGTCTTGAAATACGTGGTGGTCACGTTTTCTTATAATCATGCAAACCGTTAACTTGTCCACATAATAACTGTTGTGCGTTCCTTGTCGGTTAGTTATTGCCAGTGACTTTCGCTTTCGTATTTCTCTGCATGCTTCGTGTATTCGTGTATAATATTGTGTCAAATAAGTGCCGGCTCTTGTTTTCACAAAATAAAGTTAATGAAATAAATAACCATACAATTAATTGATATTTATTTTTTTAAGAACAAGTATCTAGTTTTGATCAATTATAGCGTATAATATTATTGTTTAATTGAATATATATAAACTTAATTAGCACGTTTTGGTGATTTATTTGTTCAAATGTATTGTCTAATGCGCGTACCGCGAGTGCTGTGGCTACACGTTTGTCTCCAAGTTTTATAGTCCAGTAGAAATCAGCACATTTTAGACAAAACCCGGACATTTTGTTTAAAAAGCACATTTGTGTTTTAAGATGACCAGCAGGGTTTCCCGGACTTGCAGAAAAAATGCAAAAAAAAATAACCTTGGGGAACATCGATTTTTTTCAGGAACAATATATGTACCCTCCCTTGATCATATTTTTCTTTTATTGGCTGTCCATACCTGTTTGCGCACACAATGCACATACGTGGTATGGAAAGCCAATCATGACGTTGTGGTAACGATTTTATTACCAAGGCCTAAAGATAGTTGTCACTTGATTTATTATTGAGAAATCTAGAATGACATCATGATACATTTGTTAACATTTTGTTGTTGCTGTTTTGGCTCTCCGGGGTGAGGCTGGCACCGATACCGGTCGTCGATTGTTCTTTTCCTCGCTCTCGTTCTCCACCGTCTCTCATCCCACCCAAATCTCTCTCCACGCAGTCCTTCCATCTCAGTCTCGCTCTTCCTTTTCTCTTTCTACCCTCCGCTCTAAGAGAACCTGCAATAGATGGTACCATCGCACGTATTGATATAACATGAAAGCACTAACATATGTAGCCTAGAGCAGGAAATGTCGTAACATGTATGTATGTATGGAGTGAGCCGTCGGTACGACGGATCTCGACCTCAGTCAGTATCGTGTGTACGGTTGTGGCTGAACAGACCGATCCGCGATGCACATTGTCGTCCACAGACACGACACACAAAGGTGACAGTGTTTGATGAAGGCTGGGTAGCCTTCCGTCTTAGTCTCTTCTCTCTCAGGGCGTCGCACCGCTTTTTTTCGAATTCGTGTAGGCCGACGTGGCATGTGCGACGCCAGAGGGCACGGTCCATCGCTGTGGACTCCCAGGTGTTGTGAGGCACGCCACATGATTTTAGTGTTGCCTTGAGCACGTCCTTGTATCTCTTTCGCTGCCCTCCCCGTGTTCGTTTGCCGGCGTCCAGTTCTCCATAGAACACTGCCTTAGGGATGCGGTCATCGGCCATTCTCACAAGGTGCCCGGACCAGCGGAGTTGTGCACGCTTGATGTGGTGTTCGATGCCCTTTTGTGCACAGCGCTGTAAGACCTCGGTGTTGGAAATCATGTCTTGCCACTTGATGTTAGCGATGCGCCTTAGGCTGCGCATGTGGAACTGGTCGAGTCTCCGTATGTGTCGGCGGTATGGTGTCCACGCCTCGCATCCATATAGCAGTGTCGGTAGCACCACGGCACAGTATACACTGATTTTTGTGGCAAGACGTACACCGCGTTCATTCCAAAGGCGCTTGGTGAGTCTGCCGAATGATGCGCTCGCTTTCCCAATCCGTGTTGAGACGTCATCGTCTATCATGGCATTTTGTGATAGCGTGCTACCCAAGTAGGTGAACTTGTCAACGACGTTTAGTGGGTTGTTGGCGATGGTGATGATTGGAGCCGAGTAGTCTGCTCCAGGCTTCGGCTGATACATCACCTCGGTTTTCTTCAGACTGATAGTCAATCCGAAACGGCGGGCGGATCTGGCGAAAGCATTGGTAATCGCTTGTATGTCATCGATCGTATGTGCAAGAAGTGCACAGTCGTCAGCGAATAGTAGGTCTTTGATCAGTAACTTGGAAGTTCTTGTCCTGGATTTGAGTCGTCGAAGGTTGAATACGTTTCCATCAGTTCGGAACCGGATGAGTGCTCCCAAGTCGTTGTCATGGAACGCATCGTTGAGCATGGCTGAGAATACTAATGTGAATAACAGTGGTGCCATCACACAACCTTGCTTGGTTCCATTTGTTACCGGGAATGGCTCTGACGTTTGACCCTGATCTTGCACTCGGGCAACCATCCCTTTGTGGAATGAACGTATTACGTCGACAAACAAGTCAGGGCAACCAATCTTTCGTAGTATCTTCCATAAGCCATCTCTGCTGATTGTGTCGAAGGCTTTCGTCAAGTCAACAAACACCATGTATAGAGCTAGGTTTTGCTCTCTACATTTCTCCTGCACTTGGCGAGTTGCGAAGATCATATCGATTGTACTGCGCTGTGCTCGGAAGCCGCATTGACTCTCGGGCAGGATGTTATCAGCGAGATGTAGTGCAAGTCGATTTAGCAAGATGCGCGCGAGTATCTTCCCAGCTATACAGAGAAGAGAAATTCCACGGTGGTTGTCACAGATGCTTTTGTCACCTTTCCTTTTATAGATGTGGACGATGGACGCGTTTTTGAACTCTTGCGGAACAGCCCTGCTGTCCCAGATGTTGCTGAAGAGCTTTACAAGGCGCTTCGTAAGGTTTGTGCCACCGTACTTGTAGATTTCGGCAGCAATCGCATCTGGTCCTGCTGCCTTTCCACTGGAAAGTTTCTTGATCGCTGCGGTAGTTTCTTCAAGTGTGGGTCGGTGTGCCAGTTCTTCCATGAGCGGGCGCTGTGCTATGCTGTCGATTGCGGCCTGCGAGATTGTTGATGGCCGGTTTAGCACATCGCTGAAGTGCTCCGCCCACCGTTCCAGTACGCGACTGGGCTCTGTGAGTCGTGTTTCGGCGTCTGCGCTCAGTAATGATGTAAATCCATTTGCTTGTGGACCGTATATCGCTTTGAGACCGTCATAGAAGGACTTTGAGTCTTTTCTATCCGCTGCCTCCTGCAACTCGTTCGCCCTGTCAGACCACCATTGTTCCTTCATGGCACGCAATCTGGCTTGAGCCGATTGCTTGTAGCGTCGATACGTGATTGCTTTAGCTGCCGAATCTCGATCATTTATCCACTCTAGATGTGACTCATGCATTTTTCTGAGGACGGTGGCTGCTTCTGTATCATTTTCATCAAACCAGTCACGGTGTTTGCGTTTTGTGGTGCCTAGTACGTCTAGCGCGCCTTGGTAGATTATGTCACGCAGCTTAGTCCACGTCTCATCCACATCTTGAGTTGTTTCAGCCTGTTCCTCGATTACCTCGTCCAGCTTTTTCTCCAGTTGCCGCTGTAGTTCGACAGATTTTAGTTTTGATACGTCCAGCTTCTTCCTTGGTTTCATTCCACACCTGTGCTTGCTGCCTTGGAAGGTTAGTCGCATGCGACTCCTCACCATCCTGTGATCAGACCAGCAGGTTGTGGCGCCTATGGTGCATGTCTTTTTGACGTCACGTGAGTCGCGTTGCCGGACTATGACGTAGTCGATCAGGTGCCAGTGTTTAGATCGAGGATGCATCCACGATGTCTTGTACTTATTTGCTTGTTGGAATAGTGTATTGGTGATTGTCAATTGGTATTCGGCACACATGTTCAGGAGTAGAGAGCCGTTGGCATTTTCGTTACCCATGCCATGATGTCCGATGACACGCTCCCATGTTTCATGGTCCCGTCCCACTCGAGCATTGAAGTCACCAAGCACAATCAACTTGTCGCTGCGTGGGACTCTGCCGATCGTCGTCTTCAGACTTTCGTAGAAATTTTCTTTCTCCTCGTCCGAGTAAGTCATTGTTGGTGCATATGCACTAACTATAGTGGCGTAGTTCTTTCCGGACAGTCTGATGCGCATGGTCATCAGTCTTTCATTTACTCCCTTTGGCAGCTTATCAATGTGGTATAGATATGAGGACTTTATCGCAAAGCCTACTCCTGCTTGTCGATGGTCATTGGCTGGTTTGCCGATCCAGAAAAAAGTGTAGCCAGCACCCTTTTCCTCAATTTGAGACTCGTCTGGTAGCCTCGTTTCACTCAAAGCTGCGATGGTGATGTTGTACCGTGCAAGCTCTCTGCCAATGATGGCTGTTCTACGTTCTAGTTGCTTGTCGTTATCTTGTAACGTTCTCACATTCCATGTGCATATATTCAATGTATCGTTTCGACCGCAGTGTTGGATGACCAGCCCGCCGCGGTTTGCGGGCAAGTCGGGTTTGGGTCAGCTTTTTTTAGGAAACGTTTTTTATTCCCTTCCCCGTTTGGAGAGAGCAGTGCTACCCCTAAACAGGGCTGCTCTGACGCCCTGGCAGGATACGAATGGCATCGTGACTCCACTGTCGATGACCAAGCGACCGTCACACCGGGGCCGCCAGCGTGCAGGGTCGTGACTAGTAGCTTCCAGCGACATCCTTCGCCTGCCACCATTGCCACTTCCCCATCGCCGCTGGGCTTGTTTGACTGAGTACCTGCGCATGGAGGTTTAGGGTGGCATGTACTTGCGCAGATACATTCCACACACTCGATCCTACCTTCCATGACCCGTGGCTCGGGTTAACCGAGACGACCGGTGAAAGGGTTGGACTGCCGGCAGTGACCAAATGGCTGTAATACGTCTAACCAATTGCTCTGTGATGCTCTGCCACACATCTGCTTGACCGCCTTCTGAGCCGCAGTGAACAATGTGAGTCCCATAGCGCCTCATCTGCCGGAGAAGTCTTTAGACACAGTGGGGTAGACGTCCCCTACTCACCACCAAGGTATACCCTGGTGGCTACCCCGTACATAGTTCAGCCAGTCAGCCGAGACTGTTGCCCGGAGGGTGGCCGCTGCGGTGTCCGCGCAACTACTAGGAGCCATATGTACGAGTTGGATGGGGAGGGTAGACCGGAGTCCTGGGCCACCC
>BSQZ01000001.1:20311499-20351499 GCA_033239005.1 Lamellibrachia satsuma | reverse complement strand
CGCCTTCTTCATGATCGAGTTCATCATCAGGGCAGTCGTATGTCCGAACAAGTGGACGTTCTTCACAACCGTTCTCAACATCGTTGATATACTGGCCGTGTTTCCGAAGAGTGTCGCCATGGTCATACGCTACACCGTCCACGATTTAGCCGACCGACCGTTCATTTATATCACATACTATATCCTCGTGATGTTCGACATTTTCCGAGTGTTGCGCGCGCTCAAGTTCGGCAAGTACTACCTCGGCCTGCGGGTTCTGATCGTGACGCTGCGAGCGAGCGCCCTTGAGATGTTCTTCCTCGTCTTTCTCGTGGTGGTCGGAGCCGTCGTCTTCGGCGTCGCTATCTACTACTGCGAGATTTGGACGACGTACACCGTCCTCGACATGCCGATCGGAACATACTGGGCGTTCGTCACGATGGCGAAGGTTGGCTATGGTGATGTCGTTCCGGTAACCATGCATGGTAGGGTCGTCGCCGTGTTCTGCTCCATCGCCGGCGTCCTCTTTACCGGCCTCGCTGTGCCAATCGTTGCAAACAGCTTCGACCGATACTACTCACAGGCGCGTCTTATGCTCATGCGACATCACCTTGGCTTCCCGATAGAGACCCTTGTGAACGAGATTTTACCCTCCGATAATGAAGAAGACATTGGCATGCGCGCGCAGACCACTCTAACCGCATTTCGCCCCCACAGAAGAAGGTAAAACAAACAAGCAAATGCTACGTAGCGGGAAGAACCTTTGTTCAAAATGTGCCCCGTATTGGACTAAATGTGACAATATGCCAATCGAAATACTGAGACGTAACACGCGTCATCTTTATGCCCTAATTCGCCGCACTGTCACACAGGCGATGGCATACGACAGACGAGTCTCCAGGGTAAAAAAATTCTGAGAACAGCCATGCATATAGAAGGGTTGTTCTGAAATGCTCTAGGTTTTACTAGCGGCGGTTAAGTGCACCCCCCAACGCATGATCAAATTTGAGACTTTCCTACTCTTAGAAAGTTCATTGCACACATTTGATAGTTTTAGACAATACATCCCGGTTATTCACTGTGGTGCTATTGCGATTACTGGTTGATCAGATGGATTCGGATCACACGTGAAAGTAAATAGACATACAAAACTCTGTGTTATCGTGTTTTTAATTTTGGTGTTGTGTAGCGTCTTTGATTCAACACTCGAGTCATTCATTGTAGTGTTGTGTAGCACCCGTGCATTCGGACAGTGATTATTTAATCCAGTAATTATATTGACAACACGAGTTGAAGAGCCCAGTAGTATGTATTAGCTTTTGACACCCCCAAAAATATCCACCCATGGTCTACTTCTACATCCGGTTGCGCGCGCAGCCTTCGAAGAGCCTCCTAGCGGAGAATAACTAACGCCCCACTTGATTCCTTATTTTATCACGAGTCGATTCGGATCGATAGCCAAACGTACTCGAATCGAATAATCGTTCAGGAAAAACCTATATCCAAGACTCGAATCGACTCAAGTGCATACTTTCAAAGAGTCTATGTGAGTCTTCCCTCGACGACTAAACCGAAGACGAAGACAAAATACGACATGACCAACGCTACTAATATTTCCCCTGACTCGCTGGCCGACATATCAGCCCAGCGTATGTTCACGGATCAGAGACATGTATAAAGCCCACAGCGTGACATCGTCAGGAAGCTTCGCAGGTTTCCTAAGGACCATCGCGTTTCTAGAGATTCACATCTTTCCTAAGGTCCACCTCGTTTCTAAGGACCATCACTTTTCTAGAGACTCACATCTTCCCTAAGGTCAACCACGTTTCTAAGGACCACCGCGATTCTAGAAACTCGCGCATTTCCGAAGGCCTCGCATGTCATGTTATGGGTTTCATACAAGACCGACACGAATATACACACAAATGATAAACTGGTCGGGCGAAACTAAATGGTTCAGCGGTAGAATTTTTAATTAATGTCATATTATAATAATCATACATTAATTATATAAAATCATGCCATTAGCGTACGCACGCCCGCACGCACGCACGCCCGCACGCACACGCACACGCACACGCGCACACACACACACACATATATATATATATATATATATATATATATATATATATATATATATATATATATATATATATATATATATATATATATATATATATATATGTGCGTGCGTGCGTGCGTGCGCGCGCGTGTGTGCATGCGTGCGTGTATATATATACAATATATACATAAATATATATATATGTATATATATTGAGATATATATATATATATATATATATATATGTGTGTGTGTGTGTGTGTGTGTGTGTGTGTGTGTGGTATGTGTATGTGAATGTGTGGTTGCCGTGACCGCGAGAAACACACACGCACGCAAGCATGCACGAACGCACGCACACACACACGCACATGTATATATGTATATATATATATATATATATATATATATATATACATATATATATATATACGTATATATGCGATACTATATAGTGGTTGCCGTGAGTCTACCGTTATGCGCTGATATATATATATATATATATATATATATATATATATATATATATATATATATATATACATATATATATACATATATACATACATATATATATATATATATATATATATATATATATATATATATACATACATATATATACATATATACATATATATATATATATATATATATATATATATATATATATATATATATATATATATATATATATATATCACAGCATAACGGTAGACTCACGGCAACCACTATATATTATCGCATATATATATATATATATATATATATATATATATATATATATATATATATATATATATATATATATATATATATATATATATATATATATATATATATATATATATATATATATATATATATATATACATATATATATATATATATATATATATATATATATATATATATATATATATATATATATATATATATATATATATATATATATATATATATATATATATATATATATATATATATATATATATATATATATATATATATATATATATATATATAGAAATATAGAAACCGGCGGGGCAACCACTAGAAACCGGCAACTTTATAGAATTGCGGCGCAGGCGAGAAACGCGCTAGGATTGCCGACGATGTCATGTTATCATAGACATGAGTGAAAGAGTTGGGGAACCGGGGCGAAGTTGGGGAATGAAAGAAAGCATTAGCGACGAATCAGCCGTCGGAAAGGGGACAGAGCGCAAACATAATGGGAGGACTGCGTAAAGAAGGATTTAAGGAAGGCAAAGGAGGATGTCAGGCGGATGGAGAAGACTGGGGAGGTGGAAAGGGATAACAGCTGGGATAGTGCAATAACCAGTTTCACTCCTTTATAAAGGGAGCAACAACGAAGAACAACAGACACATTAGTAGTTTTTGCAATGACAAACATTATAGCGTTTCAAGCGATTCCTAACAATTTGTAGCGGCTATTTTTTTAAATGACGTCATTATTTTTATTAAATACCACTAACAATTGGGTGACAATATTGTCCTATTGGATGTCAATACACTGGGACAACATTGTCTTATAAATACATTGTTAGTATTCTGTGAACAACCCTGTTAATCACAACATACTATATTGTTTGAATATTAATGTAGCAGCAATTCGTTCACGTGGAAACGGAAATTGCTAAAGTATCTATCGTGACATGGCGCCCATACATAGTACGTGACATGGCGCCCATACATCATACGTGACATGGCGCCCATACATCATACGTGACATGGCGCCCACACATCATACGAAACGAAGCGTTATTGGTGAGTGCAGCCAACAACGTTTCGTAGGCTGCATCCAACTTACACGTGAAATATATAATGGATGTAGCATGTGAAATATACAATGGATGTAGCATCATAAGGGTTTGTGTGATGAAAGTTTGGCAGAAAGTTATTAAATATAGGATTCGAGGCGGGTGAAAGGAAATTGGGTTAAAATATTCTCTTTCAAAATAAAGACTTGAGAAACCTGCATGCTTGGAAGTCTGCGCAAGGATACAAAACATCAAATGGAGCGAATTCATCACTGTACTCCGTAAAAGAGCAAATACTGAGCCAATCAAGTCAACAACACTGAAAAGGAGATGGAGATATTTGGGTCATGTCCTTGGAATACCGCCAACAAGCAGAGGCGGATTAAGGGGCATTTTGCGAATTTAGTTACGTCTAGATGCTTCCCAGCAAACGCAACCGTTTCATAACGTTGCTGTTATGATAACGTTACACAAATTACAACCACAAACACACACACACACACACACACACACACACACACACACACACACACACACACACACACACACACACACACACACACACACACACACACACACACACACACACACACACACACACACACACACACACACACACACACACACACACACACACACACACACACACACACACACACACACACACACACACACACACATGCAATCACGCACACTCAAATGTGTATAGGGTGCCAAGTGGGTACTTGTGACAGCACACCTGCAACTGGGGACCCAATTAATAAACTTATAAAAACAAAGTTTGTGAAAATATTTAACTCTAATTTGTTTTAGTTGGTATTATAGACATTGTGGATCATACTGACTAGCTTGCTTTACAAGACACAATAATTATATGACTGTACACCTACAACTGAGAACCTGTCACACACACTTTCTCAACTGAGGACTTCCCATACACACTTGCAACTGACGACCTTACAACACACACTCTCAACCGAAGACTCCCCATACGCCAGGGGTCGGCAACCTTTTTGAATGGAGGGCCAAATAAGTGACTTTGAATAGGTTAGCGGGCCACGCACGCACGCATGCACGCACGCACACACGCACGCACGCACGCACACTCGTGGTAATTGGCACAATGCTATTATATACCTTGTGTCTAGCAGTTATATTGACCACTGTTGTAAATAGAACGTTCACGAATATGAGTTATTATTATCGTCAAACATCAACGTCTGATTTTGAACAACAGTTGGATTATTCAAAAACACATTATTCAGGTTACGTGTTCTTGGCATGCCGCTGATGCCATGTTGACCCGTGTGACACTGAGGGCTGTTGCTGGTGATGTTGCTGCGCCACCAAGTGGCCCACACCTGGCTGCAGACTTGTTCCTGCGCGCCTCAGCTCACTTCGGTGTACAACAGGAGTTCTTCATATCGCGCATTCATCTCGGTCACAAGGTGCTGGAAATGCCGATAGTTTAGACAGCGAGAGCGAACACAGTTTAGTCTTCACGGCGACCCTTATTACGTTCTGCATTTTCATCGACTTGCCACACGGGCTTTCCCGTTGGATGATGGAGTGTGCCCTGAAGAGCTTTGCTTGGCACCTCCTTAGTCTTGAACCTTTGCCATCAGCGTACAACTCCGTTCGCCATTTCGCTGGCATGCGACGAACGTTAGTTAAAACAACACATTATCACTCAAACACAAATAAGGTAGTAGGGTAACCTGGGGCAACGCGGTCCCTGGAGGTAAGACGGCCACCACCACGTACTCAAAATATATAACTCTGAACGTTCCAAATCTGGTGCAAAATGAAGCTAATTCTATCTGATACCCGCCCGAAAGTTCAACAACACGAGACAGAGGTAATTAAATCAGTGTGTTTTTAAACTTTTATATGCATTGATCTATTTTTTGCCAATAGTAAAATGGTGAAACTCACCATACAACGGTGTGAATCATGAATCATGGACGTAATTGGTGACATGTTAATATTATTAATCAGTTGAAAGATCAAACAATACAAAATGTGGACTAGTATGTTGTGCTTTGTATACATCTTATTAAGACACACGTCTCTGGGGCAAGACATTCCCCATGCATATGGGGCAAGACGGTCCCTATGTTTTATCCCACACGCACATCGTCACACTTTGTCAAATGTATTACACATGACCAATTATGTTTAATACACTGAATATAATACGAACATTGTATAATTTAAGTTCTGCTAGCCCGTAGGCTGTAATTATGATGGAATTTCACTAAACCAATATTATATTATGTGTGGATTGCAAGGTATATATTATATGTTAACTGCCATTTAAATTTAACAACCATAATGGCCTGATGTATTACTATCATACCATTTGTATATAATATACATTTTAGTTTCAGGCAATAGTTCGTTCATACAGTCGAGCCTCGTTATAACGCGGTAGTCGGGGTCCACGACTTCGGACCGCGCTGTACGCGAGGCGCGTTAGGTGTTCTCATGTCCGCCACCAGGGAACTACTAAACAACAGCGATCGCTGCCCGCTGCCCGCTGCCCCAAGCCCAAGAACGCTGTCGATGCCCCGTGTGCTTGCAGCACTGTCTTATACGCAAATATGGAGTTTATGGAACTTATTAAACGAGTATACTAGCATCAACGTGTATTATTTTTAAATGTCATACACTCTTGACTTTTGAACTGAATAAAACACATACGTATACCGTTATGGAATAGATCTACTACGATGATGATGTACTGGACCAATAGGCCTACGAATCGAAAATAATAACGTGGACTTGAGCAGCCGAAAACGTATAAATTATGATTTCACAAACATAGTATGTAAGCTGATAAAAAACAGAAAACGACAATAGGTAGAATTAATAATTGTTTCACTTCGTCTTTCAACTGATCTCGACCGAAACATAAATTTATTACGCACCACTTAACATCGATTCATCATTTCATGTGCGGATGACGAATTCGTATTTTCGCGAACCGGTAGAGCCTTGGGTTAGGAATTTGATATGTTGGTTTCGCGTCGCGAAAACGATTAAATTTACGATGTAATGGAAGCATGTAATTTCAACCAAGTGCTATGTTGGCATTGCATACTAAATGCATTTAAAACTGTTTATCTGATTCTTACGCGAGGCGTATTTGTGAATCTCGATTGCAATTTACAAACCATCGAAGCGAAGCCAGCGACAGCGATTGATGTCGGCGACAGCGCAAAACAAACAACACGTTGATACTCATTCACTGACATTGTTTTCCCCTAATGTTTCTTGAGAATTGTCAAAGTAATTCTAAGTAGGGTTAAGCAGGCCCAAATTCGGGGTCCACGACCGACCGCGTTATATCCGAATCCGCGTAATAACGAGGCGCAACTGTATAAGTAAAAACCACAGGGAGGGGGTTATAGACCGTGTTACCCCAGGTAGAGGACCGTCTTGCCCCAAGGATGGGGCAAGATGGCTTTTTGGGATATTTACTATTTTTCATATGCAACTTAGTTAGGTTGTTTATTTACTGAAAATAGTTTTCCAATGCGTAACGCACATATCTGTCCACAATATGAACACATTAAATACAAGCTAAAGTTGTTTAATGGTGTGTTCCTTAGGAGGGCCGCGCTGCATACTTTCATGTCTGCATACGCAAAAGTGAATTCATTAAATATTAAAGGAAGTAAAAATACATATCTGGTATATTATTATGTTCGTCACATGGACATGTTATTTTGTATACCAATGTGGCAGGGGCGGGCCGCATTTTGCACAATATCGTTGTCAGTCCGCGGGCCGCCTGAAATAGCTACGTGGGCCGCAGTTGGCCCGCGGGCCGCAGGTTGCCGACCCCTGGTTTAATGGCAACCAAGCCTTCATTCCGGCAGCTCCTGCAGCCTCGTTGGTGCCAAATGTGCCCCGTTCCATTCCTTTGGACTACTCCATGTCCAAGTGAGGACGAGAGGGGGGATCCTGATGTCTGAACATCAACCCAGGATGACCTCCTTGCATTTCGTTCTGGAGAGAACACTCCATTGTCGCTGATCAGCGGCAGCCAGCACAACACGGGATGCAACAGTTTGGCCGTCGACGGTATCGCGGACAGAGCAGTATTTTATGAGTTATTGGAAGAGGACAACATAAATAATAATTAATCTGTCTGTGGTTTTTATTAATTCGCTAGCCCATTGGAATTGCTGGAGTGTCTACACTATGAACATTTATTGTTGTTATTAATTATTTAATATGCAATTAGTGATTGACGGAAATACGCGGGACGGTCACTCGGTCGCGGACACTTCCTAATCTGGCCTTGGGCTTGGCTGTGTGGATTGATTTTTCGAAACAATTTCGGTTGGCTGCGATCACATAGGATGGTATATGAACATTAATCCTACCCTAAATTATTAATGAATAGTTTTCACAATTCGTAAAATGTTGCCTTGTAATACAAGTCTGCAGAGCGATAGTTACATGACATGTTTACGTACCTAATACTAGTATACTATAGCAATAATCCGTAGTATACCTGATAACTTGAGTTTCGAAGTCCATGAGATGTCAGGCCCACCAAAAGTCTCCAACTGCACCCCCTTGAGGGTCACCAAAAACTTCCAACTGCACCCTCTTGGAACATCCAACTGTTCCTCTCATTGAGGCTCACCAGAAACTTTAAACTGCACACAAAAACCTACAATCCGGGATATTTCGTTTACATTAATTTTTTTTATAATTCATTAAGTTAAGTAGTGGTAATAAATATAAAAACTGGCTAGTAAGCATGTTAGCTTGTGCAAAATTATGTGCATAAACACCATGCCTAGCCTATGAACCCATGTTACTGAACTTGTAAACCACCATGGCATTGTCATTCACATTTTACTGTTATGTTTTAACAAATGAATACCCACAGAGATTTTAATGGTGCTACTGTTGTTTTAATAAATCATCCTGGTACAAATGCTAGTTTGTTGTTTCATTGAAAATCTGTTTTATTCCAAATACATGGTATGCATGAATACTACAGGTCTACACAATCCAATTTCACTTGTCTTGATGTGGTCAGGAGGGGTGTGGCTGGGGTATCAACATCCCTTCTCCCTCCTATTTTGAGGGCCGACCTCTTACTAATTATTAGGACACAAACAGCATTTAAAAACAAAGAGAGCACCATGTAATCCATGTTTTTAGTACCACCGATTACAATAGTAGGGAATTTATTAAGTGAGATATTGATTAGCCATATTATCTTTAATCAGTTCAATCAGTCATCAATTCAATCAGTAATTTATTTCATACAAAACAGTACAGGAATATACATCATGTCAACATAACCAAAAAACATGAAATAATACTACTCTGTACTAGATTACATGAGGGTATAAACTGCAAGTACCCATTTCGTGCAAAGTACAGAGGATTTGTACTCATAACCATTTCCAGTACTTTGAACAAAGTTGTTTGTGGATGCAGATATCCTGCATAAAAACAGCTTGCACTAATACTTTTTTATAATCTGAATATTGCAACAATCAGTGCTTGGATAGCAAGTATAAGACTAGCACTACATTTCATCTAGGTAGGCTGTGCAAAATGCTAAATGCAATGTAATAAGAAACGATAAAAAGCTGCACAACTGGCTTTTCTATAATTAGCCCATAATGAACAAAAATACACTGTGTGGAATTTACTGCAATATAGTTACGTTGCAAAGAGCTTGTTCTTCACCTTCGTTGTACAGAAGTAGAATTGCCTGAGTAGAAACAATATTACATCTCCACTAAATAGTTCTTTGTATTTGATATAATTTTCATCACAAATTATATCCAAGACATTTCATAATTGCATTCAAAACTACGTCACCAAGCTTAATATTAATCATAAAACATTATCCAAGACTTTACTCTATTAAAGAGTATATCATTGTCAGTGTCACATCCTTGAGTGTAGGAAATATCTAACAATCTTTGCATCCCCTTAGTTTATGGAACAAGCATTGCAATGTCATCAGCATGGGATGACTAATAAAATCCACTCAGGGCAGCTCAGCATCTGCTTTTCTTTCGAAATTACACATATCACAACAAGATGATATTCTATACAAATTTATAATAGAAAGTTTAGTAAATACAATATGCTTATTATGAACTTAACATAAATAGATTTAATTGATATATGTTAAAATTCTGCCTGTGAAATTTTCACTTGATTGTCGGTAGGTATGTTTCCAGTTCTCTGCTGCCCATATAAGATCATGTACATGAAAGATTGCTCTCTCACAGCAAGTGTACCCACAATCGTATTCAATGCGATGATGCTGGGATCTCTACATGCTACATAAACACCGTGAGAACGGTTTTCAAACAAGAATTGAAGACAATGTGTTTCCTCATCCCAAAGTTCATCTGCTGCAGCGATACTGTAAAATAAAATTAAAAATATATAATTTACTTAAAAATGTATTACTGTGTTCACATGTGTTTATTTTAGTTCTTAGCCAGTGACTGGCTAAGAACTAGGTTTTTAAAGATGAGTCAAGCTGATTAATACAATGTTGTATTCATGACACTTGAGAAACCCTGGGGTGGGGTGGTCTCCCTCGTACCGTGGGAGGTGGGGGATCGAGTACCCCAGCCTTTCTGTTTGTAAATATATGTGTATGGCTAATCAACTTGGTAATTACGCCCCTACTATGGCACTTGTAAACAATTGTGATTGTCACTCCTATGTAGGGGCTCTTCGGCATTCCATGCCTATGATTACTGTATTAAATAAATGGATTGCCATTTTCTCACTCATGCATGTTTTCAGTTATGACTGATATGTACAGAAACTAGCTCAGGCTCCACACCAGTTTTTGATATCATTAAGACCAGGCAGTCAGATTAAGTAGGGATATTAAATTCAATGACACAAGACGCAGGCATGCGAAACCCACATTACTGCCACCTTACAATAACATTCTAGAAAATGCCTCAAAAGCAGAGGTAATTCCACAAAATGGGCATAACTGCACATTGTTGAGATAATATCATAATTAGGTAATGCAAATAAAACGTACAAACACTACTTTAAAAAATTGAACTAGAGGACAACAAATTGTCAGTGCAAGTGGTGTTTTGAATTTGAGGCTGTGTGTAGTGTGTGTATATCAGACAAGGAACAATTAACTTAAAAAAAGTTAATTACATTACCATTATTTAAGATATTTCCCAATAAAAATATATTAACCTCACACCAATTCATGAAATTTTAATTTTAATTTAATTAAACTTAGTTACATTTATGTTGGTAAAATTGCTGATTAGATGCAAGTGGACTGTTATTTTTTATTTTAAGTCTATGAACTTGAGTTGATGGAAGGCACCATTCAAAACACTTTACTTGTCGTTGTTTACACATTTAATAACATCAATTGCTATAAACATAACTAACACTATTCATGCTAATTTTGCCCAAGTCCCAATTTGTCCAATGTGGTTTTCTGGCTAATTAGGGGTTTCTCAGTTTGTCTTCTGGCCAATTAAGACCTACATTCTCTTTGCCTACTCGTGGATTTACCCAGTAGGCCTACTCGTTACTGGCACATCAAAGCAATTGTTTCCTTTTTGTGAGCACAATGTTCACTATTTTTACTAGATATTCCCCAAATACCCAATACTGAACAAATCTCAAATTTTAGCTTCCTACTTCCTAGTAGTTTCTGAGATTAATAATTTTGTGATTTCTAGTACAGCGGTTCTTAACCCCAAAATTGAGTCGCCAAGCCATTTACAGTGTTCCGTGTTCAGGAAGTAAGTTTAATAAATAGTCTAATATATTTTCGTTGTACCTATTTATGTCATCATTATTTATTTGATCATTTATTTGGTAATTTATCACAAGTTAACTGCTTGAAGGCATGGGTTGCAAAGCAAGTCCCATGACAGGAATTTGGGTTAATACCAAAACAGGTTAAGAAAGTTAAAAAGTAAGGACATGTTCTTATATAGCGCAGTATCTAATCATTAGGACTGCTGAAAGTGCTTTACACTTCACCCCCTGGCAGACCTGTTCGTTAGAACGCCATCTCAACTTCTCTAGGAAGCATTCAGCCATGCTGCAATTAATGTGTGACAACTATTTATACACAAATATCCACTGTCTATAGCCAGGTACTCATTTATACAGTTGAGTGAACTGGAGCAACGTGGAGTGAACGAACTTGCCCAAGGTTTAAAATAGCAACAAGAGGATTCGAAGCCGGAATCTCTTGACTGAGAGTCCGAAGCTCTAGCCACTGCGCTACCGCGTTCTCATATATAACTGGTTTTGTACACAAATTACTGGCATTATAATTTTGGGAAATGTTTTGCTCTCCCTCATGAGTACCAGCTGAGTACATGAATACCTAGGGGACACAGGAGCGAAGGAGACGGGAGGGAAGGAGACGAGAATGAAAGCGATGGGAGTGATGGAGACAGGAGGGAAGGTGTCAAGAGGGAAGGTGACAGGAGAGCAATTTAGCCAGGAAACGGGAGGGAAAGGTGACCGGTTGATGTGTGTGTGTGTGTGTGTGTGTGTGTGTGTGTGTGTGTGTGTGTGTGTGTGTGTGTGTGTGTGTGTGTGTGTGTGTGTGTGTGTGTGTGTGTGTGTGTGTGTGTGTGTGTGTGTGTGTGTGTGTGTGTGTGTGTGTGTGAGAGAGAGAGAGAGAGAGAGAGAGAGAGAGAGAGAATGATAACTGGCTGCAGGACAGAATGTTATGGAAGAGATCTAATGGAAGGGCTACCAGTTCCAGATGCTAAATTTCAGGAGGGTAATTCTGACTATTTAGGGCCGTTAATCGTAACTCCAGAAATGGTAGCTAAGAAAATAAAGGAAATGAAGGATAATAAATCACCGGGAATTCCTCCAAAACTACTAATGGAAAGAGTAGATCAAATCAGTACACCACTTGTGTTTAACTTGTCATTAAAAGAGGGAGTTGTTCCATTTGAATGGAAAGAAGCAAAACATCATACGATTATTTAAAAAGGATTTAAGAAATAAGTCAGATAATTACAGGCCAGTGAGTTTAAAGTCAGTAGTTTGTAAATTATTAGAAAGATTAAGTGAAGACCATATGGTGTCCTTCCTTGTTAGGCTTAAATTAATAAATTCATCTCAACATGGATTCCTAAAAGCGAGATCATGCTTAACAAATATGTTATGTTTTTTGGAAGAAATCACCAAGTGGATATACGAGGGACAGCCATTAGATATTATGTACTTAGATTTTCAGAAAGCTTTAGATAAAGTACCACATAAAAATACTACTTAAATTAAATGCCCTTGGTATCGGGGATGGCATAATTGACTGGATAGAACAATGGCTGACTGGCAGAAGACAGCGTGTTGTAGTAGATGGAGAAGTTTCTGGAAATAAGTTTTGAGTGGGGTACCACAAGGATCAGGATTAGGACCTTTATTATATCAATAACTTAGATGACAATATAACAAGTAATGTACTGAAATTTGTGGATGACACAAAAGTGTTTAGAAAGGTTAACACTGATGGTGTTAAACAACATTTACAAAACTAACAAGACAGAATAGTGAAATGGTCTGACAAATGGCAGATGTTAATTTTATGGAAATGCAAATGGTTACATACAAGACATGGGAACTTGGATGTAAACTATAAAATGGGAGATACTGTTCTGGGTACTACTATAAAAGAAAAGGTCTTAGGAGTTAAAATAAGCGCTGATATGAAAGTTTCAGAGCAGTGTGGTATTGCAGCTTCGAAGGGTAATCAAATTCTTGGGTTGATTAGGAGAAACATAACATACAAAAAAAGGTTATTTTACATATCTATAAAGCAGTAGTTAGACCTCATTTAGAACACTGTATACAAGCATGGAGACCATATCGTAAGAAGGATATAGATACGCTTGAACACTTACAGAGGAGAGCAACTAAAATTATTCCAGGACTGAGAGATCTTAGCTATGAAGAACGCTTGAAAGAATGTTGTTTAACAAGTCTAGAGACAAGGAGGTTAAGAGGAGATCAGATTGAAGTTTTTAAGATATTGAATGGGTATGAAATATTGATAGAAATGTTTTTCTCACTCAAGAAAAATAGCAGAACTAGAGAACATGAGGTAAAATTAGTAAAGGATCAGTGTAGATTGGATATCAGTACTCTTTCATACGGAGGACAATAAACGAATGGAACAAATTGTCTACGGATTGTAGAACTGCTAGCAGCATGAATATGTTTAAAAACAGGATTGACACATATCTCAGGAGGGCGGGTTACACGTAGATGAATATTGTTGGACTCTCGATAAGCCAATGGCTTCCTTGTCCACTTGCCATCTGGGCCTTTGACTTGGATGGCTAATATTGTTAAATCTTGTTGAATCATAGATAGAATATCAACGTATGGGTACATTGACTTTATTTTTATAATTAAATCAGATAGTTGTGCATCCAGGACCTGGACTATTTGTAAAATCACAGTTGCTGTTTTGCAAGGTACCCTGTATAAGGGCTACAAATTAACACTTATGTACATGATAACTCCAGAACATTTCATGATTCATCAGTGTGTGTAAATATATAATTTGAATTTTGGATGGTAAATACTGTAGTTATAATTTTTCAATGGAGAGGCTATGTAATAGCAGGAGAGACGTACGCAGTCGGCTCCTTTTTCGCTCACAGGAGCTATCTGTTGGCTGCAGCTGGAAGGGAGAGTATAAAGCAAGCCATCAGGCAAGGCACATTGGGCAGCAAGAGGATAGACCTGCTGGCGAAGACTCGGAAATGGACCCATACGACCGTCCCGGCGGAGTGATAGAAGGAGACGGAGCAGTTGAGCAGCCGTATTAGCAGGTTTTACGGTAGAAACTGTTAGCAGTGAAATAATGCATTTTCAGTAGACGGAAGGATGCTTTGTGGTAGTTCCTTCACACACAACGTGGGCGTTGGAAGTAACAACATAGATGCATTGTTAAACATTGATGGGCGTTTTAAAAGAATTGAAAGGATGTGATTTTGACAAAACTTATTCAGCATACCAATGTGACAGTATTATGTGGCAGGGCTGTGATAAAGTATCAACATTTATGATGGTCCAGTTTCCTTTTAATCAGACGAATCGGTAAAACCATCAACCCACGAATGCACGTTGGTCTGACATCGGTACTGTAGCTGTCGTATGCTACGAGTTTTGCCGCATATTATGAAATTAATGAACGCCTAGATGGGCTTCACAAAGACGTGGTGTCGGTTTTTATTTCCACTGCATAATTTTCTCAACAAGTATGCTTGATATTTTATGGTCAATTATCAGGTGTAATGCGTACGTAATGGAGGGAGTTCTCTGATTGGATCTCCTGCTCTCTTATTAATGTTGAGCTGAAATATTTACAACCATCCATAATCACCGCCCGAAGGGCAGTTTGATGTCGTCGTAAGGTGCGTACGGCATAGCAAGTGCATCAACTAGCCAGTTATGACAGCGAATCTGTAAGCAATTTCCGGACGGTATATTTTTATTGACCACAAATGACCAGGACGTGGGTTTTAATAAGAAAAAAAAAATAAACCGACGCCCCACTGAAAGTGAGCAAGAACAAGTCAGAATATATATGCAAGGGAAATCTTGACGAGAATGGAAGAGAGAGGTGGAATATATCATATAAAATGTAGGAATTGTAAGGCCAAGGGACTGATGTTATACTAATTGAAATATATATATATATATATATATATATATATATATATATATATATATATATATATATATATATATATATATATATATATATATATATATATATATATATATATATATATATATATATATATATATATATATATATATATATATATATATATATATATATATATATATATATATATATATATATATATATATATATATATATATATATATATATATATATATATATATATATATATGTATATATATATATATATATATATATATATATATATATGTATATATATATATATATATATATATATATATATATATATATATATATATATATATATATATATATATATATATATATATATAACTGGACAGAAGTGAACCGTAGAAACTTTCAGCACAGTTTTCTAAACTGCCTACAAAACAGGAACAGCGCCACGGGAATGGGAAAGATGTATAATATGCCGCACCTACAAAAAAACAAAGGTGATTTCCTAAAATGTGAAACTGCAAAGGGGTGTCGTTGTTAAAACAACAGTCTATACATCAGTACTTGTGAGTAGATATGCAGAAATAGTCGAAGAACGGTTTGGACTATGGCAACGTGTGACAAAGGAACCATATACTTTGTAGTTATGCTCCAGCAGCTGATAGAGAAGCACTGTGTATGTAATAAATCAATGTGTATGGCATTCGCATACCTGGAACAACCGTTCTGACAGGGTCCGAAGAGAAAAACTGGAAGGTGAGATGGACAAGTATGACGTACAAACATATTTGAAATGGTAACACGATTGTCAGCACACATATAAGCGGAGATGGACAGTGTCAGTGTTTTGATACAACCTCAGGATTAGTCCCCTCTTATTCATCCTGTACACGGACTTCGCGATCGGGGTGGTACAGTAAATAAAACACACAACATGATGCTGTTATTCGCTGATGATAAAACAGCAGCATCTGAAGCAGAACTTGAAGAAACCATGAATAGATGGAACACGGCGTACAATTAATATAATATAATGTTATACTTGCAGAAAACGGAATTCATAATTGTTGTGAGAGTCCACCACCATCTAAGCATCAAAATCAACTAAAACAAGTGACATCCTTCCAGGTAGCAGTGCCAATGAATAGAGACCGTGGAAGAAGAGATCAACAATCATATTATCAAATACAATCGGCATGTAGGATGCCTGTACCGACAAAAAAAACGAAATCCAAATAGGTTATGCACAAAACCATTTTAAGACTTTTTACCATGTTTCGCAGTCGATGTTGGACAAGAGCAGAGAGGCTTGACAGTCGCCTCATTGACAGTCGCCTCATTGCAACATACATAAAACCATGCGAATGACATAGGGTGTCACCAAAATGGGATATACAGCAGGTTGATCTTCTCCACTTGGAAACCAAAGCAAGATCACATCAAGTGATCAAACCGAATAAATCGAGATGGGATGTTCGTGTGACGAGAAAAGACGATTATTCTGTTCTATAGGTGGCACTGAGATGTAACGTGACTGGAAAGAGGCAGAAAAGAATGATGTAGGCTCGACAGCAGCCACCCGGATTAAACCGACACATACATCAAATAAGTGTCAAGAGCAGTGTATGTTGAGCAGGAGGCAACACCACAAACAGAACAAATCAATGCTCCACAGTATACACATGACTGTCCCAGCGTCGATCGCAGTTGAAACATAACGTGGGTGTAGCCAATCTTTATTTGCTGACGAGAGTTTAATGATGTATTTATGGCAACGCTTCAACCGAAGCAAGTGTCCAATTACCTGTCTCGGTTAAGTAGAGCGCACGCCATGTAACATCATTTCGCGGATGATTGTCGGCGTGGCTATTGATACAATGTTCGTCTTCGTTTCATCGCCCAGTTATGGCTTGGGATTGCGTGCCATACGACGGCCTATGTTACTCGAGCTGGACGAAATGCATATTAATACTGTTCTAGCAACTGCCGTGTATTTGTGCATTAAATGAAATGTACAACGATTTTAATTGGTTATCCAATACGGAACTAGCGTATTATGCCAATTTTAATCTCCATTGTTGTAGTATATTCGCCGTCAGAAAGTGCATAAGACGGGAATTTGACCGATCGATAAATCATCCCATGAAAGACGCTATTTTATCTCCTTCAACGTGAAAGTTCATTGATCTGTTTTGCATTGCTGCCAAATCGTGAATTTTTACATATTATTATTATTGTATTAAAAGATGAAAGATCAGGATACTAACACGCTATGTATGGATAGTTTGGCTGACCAACCGAGATGTTGTAAATCCGAATGCATTCAGTGTTGCAATGAGTCAGTGGCAGTGAGCCAGTGGATGTGAGTCAGTGGCAGTGAGCCAGTGGATGTGAGTCAGTGGCAGTGAGCCAGTGGATGTGAGTCAGTGGCAGTGAATCCGTAAAACAGTTAACCAATGAAAATCGTTGTACATTCTCTTTAAGTGGCTTTTTATGTACAGTATTGTTTCCACTTCCACTCCACTTTTTCGTGCACCTTTTCCTTTTCATGCTGGTTTCAGGCTAGTTTGTAATTCCTGCATCACAGATAAATCAAATCGTTATAATCTTTGTACAACAATAGTTGAACCCATCTATAAGTTTGCATAGCACATGTACACGTGTATGTCCCACATTTAAAAGGACACGTATAAGGAAAGAATGCAAAGAAGATAAAAAGATAGAATACCTTAATCATGGGCACCAAAAGTGTTTTAACAATGCTAGAAACAAAAAGACGATTAAGATCCGAGCTAAATGGATATATGGATAGTTTTGAAGTGTTACTATTAGTTCAAAGTGTCAAATATCTTGTTTTTCTTATAGAATATTAGGCATAAGGTGGACCGGGTGTATCACGAATGTAGGCATTCTCATGTGGGCTGGAATAAAATAACTCTTAACAAAAAACACAACCTAACATGTTTTGGTCACATCATCAGACAAGAAGGAATTCAACCGGAAATATTGGAGGGAAAAGAGAAAAGAGTAAAACCAAGACCAAGACAGGGGAAGCAATCCAAGACAGTCGACCTTACGAGAGGAGGTGGCACCACGTGATGATGATGATGATGTAGCAACTATCTTTGTCTGATGACGGTGTTGCCTTGCAATGAATCATAATAAAACAGGCAGAGCGAATCATTATGTTTCTGCGCTGCGCCGTTGCCTTGTAGCTGCACGTAAGCCCGACACACATGTCTGTTAGATGACGTCAAATTCTTGCACTTCTTTATTGAAACATGGAGAGTGACTCCGCGGTGAAGAGATCAAGGTCACTTGCTCGGCAGATGACAAGGCATATTAATCGCAAACTGCATTCGATCTCCGCCAGTGCTTTTGTGTGGACGTGGCTATGTACGGTAAGTGAAGTCAGTGGATCTCTCAGAATGTGTCTAAGAATACGTTAATAGAATGGCAGTGTACATAATTGTACAGTGCACACACACACACACACACACACACACACACACACACACACACACACACACACACACACACACACACACACACACACACACACACACACACACACACACACACACACACACACACACACACACACACACACACACACACACACACACACACACACACACACACACACACAGACACACACACACACACACACACACACACACACACACACACACACACACACACACACACACACACACACACACACACACACACACACACACACACACACACACACACACACACACACACACACACACACACACACACACACACACACACACACACACACACACACACACACACAGACACACACACACACACACACACACACACACACACACACACACACACACACACACACACACACACACACACCACACACACACACACACACACACACACACACACACACACACACACACACACACACACACACACACATACACACAATACATATATATATATATATATATATATATATATATATATATATATATATATATATATATATATATATACATACATACATACATATATGTACGTTCATGCCAGTATCATAAATTCATGATAGCATTCTAATAATTTCACAGAATGTGCATGCGGGTATGCTTATCAAGCTTGGGTTCAAATGCATCTGCATTTAAAAATGTTGCATTTACATTTAAATGCTGTTTCCTGCTCTGAATTTGCACTTAGCTTTGCATTTGAATCAAAGCATTTGCATTTGCAGATGTATTTTAATAAAATAACATTTGCATTTGAATCAAAGCATTTGATGCCTTTACTGCATATTTCAAATGCGATCCAGGAATACAGTTTGCGTATGCATTTATTTTTTGTATGGACTCAATTTAACACTACATTTCAAATAAAGCGAACATGGACATCTATGATGTCAAGATAGTGGCAGATATCATTGTTGAATGTTGAGAGTGCTTATCCATTACCACACCTTGTCTATTCAGTATTATCAGATTATGCTCTAGTTAATGAAGTTCCTAAACCCATTGTTGAACTTGCAAATTGGTTTTATCAATCGTGTCTTTGATTTCTGCTCATTTTTAGAGCAAGTCTCAAATACTTTTATGTAACTTGTGAATCCAGATTCAAACCATCACTACGAGCACTTACAGTTTGTGCTCTGCATTGATTCTGTTGAGCAGTGCATCGATGTTTTGTTTCACCCGTGAAATACTGTGCCATTATCAAATAACAATACGTTTCAAATAGAGTTTTCCATTGGGGCAGTTCAGTTTGCACATCCATGATTCATATGCCACACGTCAGTCATTATTACTGACATTGAGTAATTCAAGATGCCATCATCCAAGCGTTCTACTGTTTTTGACCATTATGATGTGCCCAGTGATATTTCAGGAAGTTTCAAAGCCAAGTGCAAACACTATATTAATTCAAAAAGAACAAGCCCCGTAACCGTATTCATCAATTTCCTTGCAATATACAGGGTGTCTAGTTGTCCATTTAGTTGTCCATGTGTATAATTGTCATTGTCTACACACACACAGGCATATATATATATATATATATATATATATATATATATATATATATATATATATATATATATATATATATATATATATATACATATATACACAGGCATATATATATATTTTTTATATGTATATATATATATATATATATATATATATATATATATATATATATACATACATATTGTCTAATTGTCTAAATATATTTAGGAAAGTGTATTTGGACAACTAGACAATATATATATATATATATATATATATATATATATATATATATATATATATATACAAATATGTCTAAAGAAAACAACTATATATATATATATATATATATATATATATATATATATATAGTATATATATATATATATATATATATATATATATATATATATATAGTTGTTTTCTTTTTAGACATATTTGCAGAAGCCATGAGTAGCTGTCAACTTATCTCCCTACCAATGGACATTGTAGAAAGCCCTTCCTGCCTGCCTGAATGACCAGCCCAGTTGGTGGTGTTTCTCTGCTCACCTATTCAAAGCTCGTCTGTGAAATGCCATTTGTGAAATGCAGGCAGAAATCCATGGCCACAATCATAGCACATATTTAGGGTATTCACAGTCTATCTCAATTTAAAACAATATTTATCATATAATCATCTTAGCAATGATGCATTACATTTAATAATTTGTAATTTGTATTTGAATTGATTAATTATGTCACTATACTCTTTCTTCCCACCAAGCATTTTTCAGTCATAAATGCAATTGTATTTGCGTCATTTCAAACACTTGCATTTGCATTTGAATCACCTCAAACATTTTGAGTTAGATGAAGTTGCCTGTAAGTGTCCTGTTCTTCAAAGTGTCGAGCTTTGTGTCAATTGCTAGGAAGAGTGATGCATATAATTCGTCCTTAATTACATTCGACCTCCGAAAGTCTCAATGGACGTAGTTAAGCGTGCTTTTAGGGGGACACTCGACAAATGCACTCTTGTTAAGCTCAATTAGATGGCGCGCGAAATGCTTAACATAAATAGCACAGAGACCAATGCAGAAAGAACGAAGTATATTATAATATCATATGTCATACGTTACACTTTATATACACCTTTCAGTAGTGAATACAAAAATCAGTATACTAGAGCAGAGAGGAATATATACGTTTTGCAATATTTAGAAAAAAACATTTAAAATAAACACTTCCGAGAAAATTCGTACCGTATTCGAAGGAACAGGCCTGTACGTAAAGTGCTTCGCTGCAAAGGACTTGGGGCTCTATTATCCAAGAATCTCCACTTCACCTTCTCTGTAGTTTTCGTATTTTCACAATAAATCATTCATTGTCTAAGTTTTTATTTTCAGTTAAGTTCAGTGATGTCATTTTTATACAATATGTATAATAGTTTATCACGTGCAAACTATTGTTCAAATAATACAATGTTCAATATATTTAACACATGAATAATGAATATAATATAACCTACTTTTGATAAATCGATTATATGAGAATTGTAATAATAGCAACTACGCTATACGTTAATATATAATGTTGTGTCCTTGTTTGTATGTCCCTTATATTCTGTATCCACAATTGCAAGTGCTTTAGACATGGGGGATGGGGGGGGGGCACTCAATGCGTTGCCAGTATATCATCTTGATAGTTTTTCTGAGCCGCCTAAACACGTTTTATACTTCTACCAAAAAATATAGTTTGTTTCACGTTGAGCGGATTTAAATAAACATTATATACACTTTTCCTTGGACAAGTATACCTTTTTCAAGTTGATGGAGTAATGCGAAATACACACCCCTTAACGCGTAAGCTGCGCATTGTTTTATGATATGTACTATAAATTAATTCACTATTAATATATTTTTATTCATAGATTAATGGCAATTGAATATGAGATATATAAAATATATACCCTTATTTGCATAATCAATTTGATGTGATGCCCTAATCGGGTTGCGTGATACGTTGTGGTAAACTAGTATACTGGCGATGTATTGAGTGGCCCCCCTCCGGCAATGTATTGAGTGCCCCCCTCCGGCAATGTATTGAATGCCCTCCTCCGGCAATGTATTGAGTGCCCCCTCCGGCAATGTATTGAATGGACCCCTCCGGCAATGTATTGAGTGCCCCCCTCCGGCAATGTGTTGAATGCCCCCCCCCCCCGGATTTTAGACGATGCGTTAAAATCACACGAATCATCTGGTTTTCCTTTTGATAGAAGTTAATGCACACTTGCATGATTACCATGATCCCGTGTTGCAGTGGACACGTGCTTTCTAAAGCACCGCAGTTAAGACGAATAAGTTCAATAATAACCAACGCTACCTAAGTGGTCAACTGGCAAGGGCTGGCCAGTCAAACCTTCTTAAGTGACCAATCAACGGATGATACAAAAGTGGTATCTTAATACGCGTGGACACTTAATACTGGTTGTATCTTAATGACAAGTGGTCCCTAATGCAGGTGGTCGCTTGAGCAGGTTTGACTGTACTGACGTGATACGAAGTGCTAAGTTTCGGCATTGGGCACGCGTAATAGAGTCCTACTGTGTGCATTTTCAAAATGGATAAGTGGAGTGTATTATCTATGTAGAATGTACTGCATTTTCATGCAATTCAAATGAGATTGAATTCCAGAAATATAGACATGATCATTTCAGAAGAAAATGAGACTCGTGGCGTAAATGCGACAGAAGAATTCGCCGGACTCCGCCTGGAGACATTGCCGCCAATATGGCTGTTATGCTTCGTTATCATGTTCGGAAACAGTCTGACGATATTGAGTGTGTTGAGGTGAGTGTAGGTAGTGATGCTTACCGGTCTTCATAAATTCCCAACAGTCTTTGCAAGAGCACATCACAATGCTTTCACGCAACGCCTACTAACCGAGATTAAGTCGTGTTGAATCGCGTGTGAATGCGACGTTCTTTTACCAAATGCTACCGTGATTTGTGTGAAGTAACTTTTGGTTTATAGCACTGTTTCTCTGAGAAAATGTCAAAGTTCAGTATCATATCGTAGTACTAGCGCCGACCGGTTGTGTATCTTAAGCCACAATTCGCACATGGTCATAAAACATAAATCGGACAAAATCTGTTTACTAACTGCAGCTGAATGTGGCTTTTTCAAAATTTCGTCCATGTGCGTCTGCAGCAAACATATGGAGCGTGTGCTCAAACCACAACCAAAACAAGGACATTAACGATATCTGAAACTTTCCACAGTTATCACGTATCATGTGACGCAAATGTCTATAAAATACCGTATCATTTGACGTAATAATTATAGTATTAAGTTGTTAGGGTATAGTTTTCGTGTGGTCACCCTGTTCAATAACGACGCCGTTCTTGCTCAGGTTCGAACAGCTGCGTACACCGAACAACCTGCTCATCGCGAGTCTGGCCGGAGCTGACTTCGCCGTCGGCATGATCGGGCCTCTCTTCAGCTTCCTCGTTGCCGTACCGGCCGGGGTGCAGCTCACACACACCTCTCCCTACACGTGTCTCTTCGCACTGTCGGTCGCCGTCTTCTCCATCCTCTGCTCCGTCTTCAATCTCCTGGCCATCTCCTTCGACCGGTTCCTCGCCATCATGCTTCCCCTCCGCTACGACTCCATCGTTAGCACGACGACGGCCAAAGTGTCGACCGCGGTCATCTGGTTTGTCAGCATCGCCATGTCCGTGGTGACGTTCGGCTGGAACCACTGGACCACCGATGCGACGTGCACGTTCTCCGGAGTCCTCCATCGCCAGTACACCGTCGTCTTTGTTGCCGTCCCCATATGTACCAGTCTCGCAGTGATGACGCTGCTTTACTGCGTCCTGTTCAGCGTCTCGTGGAAACACCGGCGCCAGATACAGGCAAGTGACCGCGTCTTCGCAATGTAGTATTTTTTATAAAAGCTAACCCGACTGAGATTGCTGTTATTAAGTGACAAGAGACATGGACAAACCCCAACACAGACGCAGGCTGCGTTTATTTTAATAATTGTATATATATATATATATATATATATATATATATATATATATATATATAATATATACTTATATATATATATATATATATATATATATATATATTAAAATAAACGCAGCCTGCGTCTGTGTTAAGTATATATATATATATATATATATATATATATATATATATATATATATATATATATATATATATATATATATATATTTATGTATGTTATTATTGTGCTAATATATTTATCGGAAAGTTATGATTCCTAACATCGGTAAACTCGTAAACGCAAAACACACACACACACACACACACACACACACACACACACACACACACACACACACACACACACACACACACACACACACACACACACACACACACACACACACACACACACACACACACACACACACACACACACACACACACACGCACGCACACACACACACGCGCACACACACACACACACACACACACACACACACACACATTTTCTATGTTATTCCATGAAGCTCTGGACTAACACTGGAAATTTAATTAATGTGAGACACTGTGTCCGTCCAGAGGTTTTTTTTTTACAGATACCCAATATACTTATTCATAATGAAATATCTGTCATAACCATCGTGAACATGGGTGTTCTTAATGATAATAAAATCTTGATCTTGCACGTAAACATGGGAATGGCGTCATGAACCGGGTGCTTTTACACATTACCATTGGCTTTTATTTCCTTTTTTATGATGGTATTAACATTACTTACTTGTGAGGCGCGGTGGCGCAGCGGTTAGAACGTCGGCTCTCAACCGAGAGAACCCGGGTACGAATCCTCTTGCTGACGTTTGGAAGCTTTGACCATTTCGTTCATCACACGTTGCCACAGTTCACTCAGCTATCAGAACGAATATTCTTCATACAGTAATTGCAGCGTGGTTGAATGCTTCCCTGGGAAATCGAAATTGCTTTGGAATGAACAGGTCTGCCAGGGGGTGAAGTGTAAAGCGCTTTGAACAGTCCCAAGGACTGGATACCGCGCTATATAAGGACGTACCTTTTTAGATAAGAATACCATTGTATGTTATTATACTCTATCATCTTTATTATACTACTATTTATATCTGAAAGTTATGATTTCTAACATCGATAAACTCCCAAATGTTGGTCGAGATTACGCATGGCCCGTTTTGTTATGATGTAGACACACCACAAAGGTACATCTATTCAAATGGGCATATCATCAAAGCGAAAACTGTCAACAATAATATAAGTTAACATTTTACCTTGTACTTTATCTTGTTGTGTTCAATGTATCATCATAGTGTATAGATGGGGGGGGGGTGATATTGTCTATGAAGAACAATATTTTTTAATGCTAGGCAAGACTGCGTTTTAGGTTCGTGATGCAGAAAAAAGTACTTAAGACAAATTAAAATGTATGTATGAATGTGTGTATGAATGTGTGTATGAATGTGTGCCATTCTACGGTGATGTGAATGAGTCCGAGAGTGACGCAATAAGAAGTGGAGCTGATTCCGCAAGAAATACGATCGTATAATTGTTGATAGTTTTAATGTGACTTGGGTAATTTCGTAGTTCACACAGCTAACAACTGGCTTGTGCAATGACGTTTCTGATAAACAACACTCGCCCTGTAATCACTGTCAGACAGCAGACCGGCATGATTACTGGTTACACTTCAAACAGATGAGACCGGAGAGCATCGCATCTCTCGGTGTCGACGCATAATAATGCCGCCCTTACTAAACACTCTCTCCACAGGACCGCTGGTAGCGGGTAGACTTGTTGGCAAGTCACAAACTGGCAAGTCAAGTAAAGTCAAATCACAAGTTAGTGACTCGCAAGCCAAATCAAGTCCGATTCGTGTCAGCCTATGCGACTCGGGTCAACAAGTCTGGTAATAATAGTAGTTGTTATACATCTGACGTTTTTGTTTATCTGGTATTTTGTATTTTTTTTATACAAAGTGATGTTCTGTGGTATATAGTGACTCTTGATTATCATTTGAGCCAATGTCTGCCTTACACATCGATGCAATAAAGCCACTAAATATCGCAGTAGTAATTATGATTTTAAAACGCACTGGCTATTCGCACAGCAGCTCGGCGAATAACGGCCAAAATGTTTCTTATTAGCAGAGCAGAAATCAACCAATCACCGTGCACCATTTTCATGCGCATGTGCAGAATACAGTTTGAGCATCGTGGTCTTTCGTTCACTTCGCTTTTTTGAACATGTGTATAATATGCTATGATTTAACAATGGAGCCTCTTCTTTTGCAAGAAAGCTTACACTATCTTCATTTTCAAGAGTTTCTTCATTGCATTGGCATATATTCCAGTATTAACTTAGAATGTTCTACACACAGCAGTTATACATTAGCATTTTAGTTGTTAGTATTCAGGAAAATATTTTATATTAGCATGTTCTATGTACATGAGTTTAAAAGTACGTAGACACGATTTAAATATCTGTACTAATTCATTTAATATGTTAGTAGGATTTCAGTTATTCATTGCGTATTGTGAGATATTTAGAAACGTCTTTTTGTACACATGTTTTGTGTTAGGATGTAGGCTAGATTTCAGTTTATAATTATTAATTTAGTATGTTATGTTAGTATGTTGTGTCAGGATATCAGTTATAAGTATAGCATAATATTTAGACAGTTTTTTTTATTATGTCTGTTCCATGTCTGCTTGTGTTAGTATGTAGACAACATTTCAATTCATTTAATATATTATGCTAGCATATGCTACCAAATTTCATTGCAACACCATTTAATATGAAAACTTTTTACAGAAATGTATGAAAATGACCAAATGAGTAAACCACATAATAACACAAGTAAGACTATTTAGTATATTATATAAAAGTATGATAACAATACAAAATTAAATCAACACTATTATAACGTTAGTGTTTTTAACAGGATCTCAATTGCTAGTATTTAAACTAGTATGTTGTGTATTATGTCATCCGTAAAAATACTGTAGTCAGGATTTCACATGTCATTATAAACTGTATGCATGATTATTAGTTAATAGAACACTGTCCTGGTTATTCACTACAGTGCTACCTTGTGTTCATTCATATATATATATATATATATATATATATATATATATATATATATATATATATATATATATATATATATATATATATATATATATATATATATATATATATATATATATATATATATATATATATATATATATATATATATATATATATATATATATATATGTATCTATATATATATATATATATATATATATATATATATATATATATATATATATTTATATGTATTTCTTAATTTTTATATAATCGATGCATAGCCTTTACACCCCTCAGTATATGAATACAAATGTCTATATATATATATATATATATATATATATATATATATATATATATATATATATATATATATATATATGTATATATATATATATATAGATACATATATATATACATATATATATATATATATATATATATATATATATATATATATATATATATATATATATATATATATATATATATATATATATATATATATATATATATATATATATATATATATATATATATATATATATATATATATATATATATATATATATATATATATATATATATATATATATATATATATATATATATATATATATAGACATTTGTATTCATATACTGGAGGGGGTGTAAAGGCTGCGCATCGATTTATAAAAAAAAATTAAGAAATACATTTCAGAGATAGGCCTACCAGGGAAACAAAACGCGGCTGTACACTCCAAATCCAAAATGTCGTAATCGATTCCATTGAGGTTTACTTTTTCGTACAATTCAATATTTCCTAGCATGCTGTGTGGACAAAAATGGAAAAATCAACTGACACATTAGCCGCCGTTGCCAAAGTAATGATTGTACCAAACGTAACCTACATGCCGGCCCGTGTTGTTGCACTGGAGGACACAGCCCGCGTTTGGCTTTCGAGTACCAGATCACCAGTCGAATTCTCGCGAAATCCAATCTATAGATCCCAGTTTGCACAACGAGGTCCTTGTGAGGATCCACGGGCACGAACCTGCGGACGTAGATATTTATACGAGTTAGTTTGCGGTCGGGCTGATTTCTGTTACCAGTCTTGAGCAGGGAACGCACTTATCCGCTTCTGTCACCCGCACCGGTCAACCGTCATCCGTCGTCCGTTGTTTTAACACAGACGAGTCGGAACGTCGTCCGCGTCCACACAAATCGGTCTAGGAGAGATTTATGCGGAAGCGGACGACATTGTGGCTCGTCTAAAACAACGGATGCCAAGAGCGGAACAGGCGTGTTCGCCGCTTAACGGGTGCTCACCATTCAGTGTTAGCACGTCTGATCACGTTCTATTGTTAGCACGTCTGATCACGTGCTATTGTTAGCACGTCTGATCACGTGCTATTGGTCGTTGCAGGCCGCAGAGCCAACATCCAGCTACAGTGCGATGAAGGGACATCTTAAGTCGGCGAAGATCATGGTTCTCGTCCTTGGCACCTTCTACCTCTGTTGGTGTCCGTATATGGCCATCGCAGGCATCGCTGCGTCTTACGGACCACAGACGCCGGTTGTGCTGCAGGTCGTATACGACGGATCGAAGATTCTGGCGATCACCAATTCCGCACTGAATCCATGTATATACGCTTGGCGGAATTCCGAATTCAGAAAGACTTATAAGAAATTGCTGCACATTTGCTAAGTGTGTGTGTGTGTGTGTGTGTGTGTGTGTGTGTGTGTGTGTGTGTGTTTTGTGTGTGTGTGTGTGTGTGTGTGTATGCGCGCGAGTGTGTGCGTGCGTGCGTGCGTGCGTGCGTGCGTGCGAGCGTGCGTGCGTGTGAGTGCTTCTATGATGCACACAGGCGCCTGTAAGTGCGCGCCTGAGTGTGTCATCGTGCGTGTTCTGTGTACGCCTGAGAGTGTCATCGTGCGTGTTCTGTGTACGCCTGAGTGTGTCATCGCGCGTGTTCTGTGTACGCCTGAGTGTGTCCTCGTGTGTTCTGTGTACGCCTGAGTGTGTCCTCGTGTGTTCGGTGTACGCCTGAGTTTGTCATCGTGTGTGTTCTGTGTACGCCTGAGTGTGTCATCGTGCGTGTTCTGTGTATACCTGAGTGTGTCCTCGTATGTTTTGTGTATGCCTGAATGTGTCATCGTGTGTTCTGTGTATGCCTGAGTGTGTCCTCGTATGTTCTGTGTACGCCTGAGTGTGTCATCGTTTGTTCTGTGTATGCCTGAGTGTGCCATCGTGTGTTCTGTGTATGCCTGAGTGTGCCATCGTGCGTGCACACTGGACTACTGATGGGGGGTCCGTAATCAAAAAGCCGTGTTTGATTGGGTTAAACGTGTTTGCTTTCTTGAACATTTATTTGAATGTGTGTTTTCTGATCAGATCCAGAAAGTCAGCTGTCAAATTGCTTTCCATGTTGTCAAATGTGCAGAGTCTTGTGAATTATCATGTTGCCTAGAATCTTTCTCATCTAAAACCTTTAGTGACGGTGCTTGGCTGTCTGGCTGTCGGACAACTAAATGTTCGTGTGAACGGGCCTTATGGTTGCAACTATTATATGTTGAGTACAAAGTGGATATCGTGTGACAGTTATTATTAAAGAATCCGTAATGTATGTTTGGATGATAATTGTGCTAGATGCGATCGACAACTTCTGTAAACATGTATTGCCGATGCATTGAGCACATGACCTACCACCACACGTCATCTACCATGCTGCACTCCGTTTCTTCGTGAAAGTGTGCTAAACTGGTGGATATTAAATAACCAATGAACCGCTACACAAAGTCACTTGTTTATGGATGATTGTGTCTTACATATAACCAATGAACCGCTACACAAAGTCACTTGTTTATGGATGATTGTGTCTTACATATAACCAATGAACCGCTACACAAAGTCACTTGTTTATGGATGATTGTGTCTTACATATACGCCTATTTAGGAAGTGAAATACACACATATTGACCGTATTACATAAACAAGTTTGATAAATAACGTATTCATATAATTCATTCCAAACAAACTGTTTTACACTGACCGGTCATGCAGTAATAACATCCTCTAGAACCAGTAGTGTTGTTTTTAGATATATGAATTACTATTGTGTCTCATTGGTCGGACCAACCAACCAACCTGTTCCCCGTGTGTTACTCGGTAGACTTCGTCATGTTGGTTGTCGATTCACATCTAATGTTTGGTTTTTCAAGCAACATAACCGATTTTCAACTGTTCTACACTTACCAAACGTGAACATTCATTACTGACGAATTAATTTACACTGTTTAATTCACCTCAACAAAGCAATGAATAAGGCGAAGTCAAAGCTGTAAAACTATATCAACAGGAATGGTTAATAGATGGCGCCACTTGAAATGCAACTGCAAGGTCACCTTCACTCACTCATCGTTCCAGCAATAGGAGACACAAGTGGTTCTCGTTTCAAGGCGATAGTTGACGAGATAATGCACTTCCGGCTCCTAAGTTGTGCACATCATAACACATTAAATGTTCCCATTGTCATTATAAAACAAACCGTTGTTATATTTTAATACAACTTGTATTAATACATGATAGAAGTAAATGTTTTATTGTTTGCTCTCTGTTTTAATTCCATTTGTTGTGTTAAATGCGATTGCGCGCAGCATTGGGGGCCGGAAGTAAGCATTTACGGGCCAATTTGCATCAAACCAACATGGCGGCAGACGAGACTAGCGAGTAACAAACGCCTGAAAATCTCACGTATATTTTCGTAATTTTTAACAATGAAAATTATTAAACAAATGGGATACATCATATATTTGTGTGTGTGTCGCGAGCGAAGACCTCAGTTAATCTTACCGGTAATATCCGCCGTTTACCGAGTAACATAGAAAACGCGGTCAATGATTGTACATGAATTAATGATGGGCTTTATTTTCCTTTCTGGAATAAAAGGTGCCTTAAAAGGTATAAAATTGCTCTTGAAATCCACTGCGGTCCATAGATTTCGCCGTGTGCGGCCCCCGGACCCCGGATGGGACAATGCCTCACCCGTAAGAAACCTGCACTGGTTGACAGCTATATGATCGGCAGCATGCGATACACGCAATGACGTCATCTATCTTGTGCAGCGTGACGTTCCACGGACGTATCGATTACGTTGTGCTTATGATATGGGCCGTATGCATGGACAGCGGATAACTTTAAATGCGGATAGACCCTAAGCCGTAAATCTGGTCGTGAATAGCTATCCTCCTGCTGCGCATGAGATTGTGGAACCAATGTTCTTACTTCTGTAAACCAACAATGAAAAACAAACGCATAAAAACAGAGAAAGGCCAATTTCACCGACACTAAAGTAAGAGTGTTGCTGGAAGAGGCGAGCCTGGAGCATGAGGTTTGTTTATGACCGAAAACCAAGCAGTCACCAACAGAGTGAAGGCTGACATTTGACAAACAATTACAGCAAAAATCAGCGCGTGCGGTGTAGCTGAGCTGGCGCCACAAGAGGTGAAAGAGAAGTTGAGACAAGAGGAAGACAGGAGGTGGGTCAGAGGAAAAACCTCTGCCATACGAGGACATCATCTTAACAATCATTGGCGACAATTCCAACCTATACATTGGGATTGATGGTAAGCCAACGTCACTGTCCCTACAACACAAAACACATGGAAGTATATAGACTGAAGTACAACCGTAATGCTCACAAGTTAGAACTTGGTTAAGTTGAAATAGTTTTCAAAAGGTAACTAATGGACTTTTATACTTGTACACATCTAAACATGTGACACTAACTCTTCTTACGACTGTTACAAGCAGCGACCGTCCCTCCGCTCGTGATTGTTTTAGTTCAGTGTGCATTGGACACATCTAAACATGTGACACTAACTCTTCTTACGACTGTTACAAGCAGCGATTGTCCCTCCGCTCGTGATTGTTTTATTTCAGTGTGCAGTGCGATTATAGCTACATCAACATAAGGGTTAACATGATGGTTAATAGATGTACAATGAAACAAATTACTAAACAATTTGGTTTCTTTGTTGCAAGGAACAGACGCCCATGGATTCGCAGCCAGTCACAGAGTTCGAGTGGAACAACAATCAGAATACATGTAAGTTATCGCCTGATTCAAAATAATACACGACACTGTCAACAGTAATGTTGACATTCAATGTAGTTTGGGCACCAATTCAGCAAACACTGTCTGCAGTCTGAAAAGTTGATCTAGATTGCAATATTGCATTTATTGAGCACTGTTTCATTTATGCCTCAACAAAAATGATTTTGCCAGGACTTGGTTAGAAAACTGAGTTTGCTCCATTTCACATGATGCTGTACATGCTGAGCTAGGAAGTTGTATCCTCTCTTGAAGTGTAGTGTGGTTCGGAAGAGGAGTGAACAGCCAATCACGCAGCATATACCCACTGTCTCCTAAGATTATTACTCTTAGAGGCTGTCTTTAGTTGTTCTCAAACGCGTGAAAGTCTGAGAGACGACTCGCGTAGGATCCGAGAATCATGAACACTCCCAGGCCATTTGGCTGTGCAGCTAATAAAGACAAGATCTGCATCACACATGACCTACGAAAATAATAGCATTTTTATTTAAAAAGAAAACTGAAAAATAAGAAAACGAAAATTGCACGCACGCACGCACACACGCACGCACGCACGCACGCACACACGCAGCTACTCGCGCACACGCGCATGCACACATTTTATATTTCATGTTCAATATAGCAGCAAATATATGTACATCCAACACACACGTAAGCCCTACATGTACATACATTTAGCAAGTGAGTCATTCGTTGTCAAATCAACAAATCAGGTTGATGTGTCAGAATTTACTTAAAACGTCATCCTCGACTGATTTAGCCTATCGCGAATCCGGTTCGTTGATGTTCTAATATGCCAGCGGTCCGCAAACTCTGGCCCGCCAGCAATATAATTTTCAGTACCAATATAATTTTTGAATATAATTTTCAGTACCAATATATTTTTTGAATATAATTTTCAGTACCAATATAATTTTCCAATATAATTTTCACTACCAATATAATTTTCAGTACCAATATAATTTTCAGTTGTTCTATGAGCACTAAATAACGTTTCCTGTTTTCAATACAATTACGCCGACTGTTTCAACTTCATTAAACAGCCATAGAGCTTACACATATTTGAAATATTATGAAGCATTGATTTTGTTGTTCACTTAATGTCAATTCGCCAGAGTAAACGTCGTACACATTAATTTTAATGGCAACAACCTTCACCTTTGCAGTGATGTTCGCTAGGCGGCGCTACTGTTAATATAACAGACGCTAACGCTCGATTCCCAGAAACCCGGATGAAACATCGCTCAATAACAAGTCATCTTCGACACAGGTAACATTGAATTTGTGAATCTCAGGACTATGGCGTATATCGAAAAAAAACGTCGTTTTGATTATTCCGGAAAAAGAACGTTTGACACTGCCTGGGAGCACGAGTACTTCTTTTGCTATCGCGAACATGACCAAAAAGCGATGTGTTTGATATGCAGAGAAAGCATTGCTGATTTGAAACGCTATAACGTGAAACGGCATTACGATTGGAAACATAAAAAGTGCTTTGACGGTGCATATGTAGGAAAAGACGAACGCATGAAAGAGTTCAAGAAACGATTTGATGCATACTTGGGCGAGACGAAGAGAGTACCTGTGTTTACAGACACTTCAAGCCATCTTAATGAAGCCAGCTATCGCATCTGTTACTTACTCGCTCAACACCAGGTGCTGTTTACTCACGCAGAATTGTTCAAGAAGGCTTTCATGGCCAGTGCCGAAGTTCTGTTCACTGGTTTTCAGAACAAAGATAAGATCGTGCAACAGATTGGGAAACTGCCATTTTCACCCGACACATGTGCCCGTTGATGTGATGAGTTGAGTGGTGACATTTTAACGCAGCTGATGACTAAGTTGCCAGCCTGTCCTGCTTTTTCACTTGCTCTCGACGAAAGCACCGACAAAAGTGACACGGCACAGCTGATGGTATCTGTGCGGTATTTCAACGAAGGTGTATCAGAAGGTGTATTGAGTGGTGACATTTTAACGCAGCTGATGACTAAGTTGCCAGCCTATCCTGCTTTTTCACTTGCTCTCAACGAAAGCACTGACAAAAGTGACACGGCACAGCTGATGGTATCTGTGCGGTATTTCAACGAAGGTGTATCAGAAGACTTCCTGTGCCTGATCCCATTGAAGGGCACAACGACAGCGCGGGACGTTTTAGTGCGCTGTTGAAGTTCGGCGAAGAAAATGATTTGACGTGGAAATATTTTGTTTCTCTGTGTACAGACGGCGCGCCCAGCATGCTTGGTCGTCAAGCTGGATTCGTTGCGTTGTTCCATCAAGAAATCGGAAAGCCGAATCTGATATCATACTACTGCATAATTTACCAGCAAGTAGTGTGCGCGAAAGCAGGCTGTGGTCTGCAGGATACGATGAAAACTGTTGTAGAGAGCGTGAACCTTATCCGCGCACGTTCTCTCAACCACAGGAGGTTCCAAAATCACTTGGCTGCACTTGACGATGCAGAATTTGGCGATGTGCAGTGTCCGATGGCTGAGTCTAGGCGCATTTCTTGAGAGATTTGCTGCACTGCTTCCGCACATCGTGAGTTTTCTCAAAGAAATTGATCACCCAGTTGCCCATCTGGAAGATGACAAGTTTAGGGTGCGACTCTGTGTTCTGACTTACATTTTCGGACACCTAAATAAGCTAAACCTGCTGCTACAAGGACGGCATAAGTTACTGCGTAATTTGTACGAAGCGGTGAAGGGGTTCGAGGACAAGGTGAAACTTTTCAAAGTTCATGCAGAAGGCGGCAATTTTCTGCACTTCAAGTTCACCAGAGAATTCTGTGGCGAAGACGATGAACGTATCGCAGACGCCAAGCGGGCACTTGCTTATGTGCTTAACAGACTGGAGACCGCATTCAGCGGACGATTCGCTGACTTCGCTGTTATCGACGACGTTTGCTGCTTCTTTGCAAGCCATTTTACTGCGGAGCCAGCTATTTGCCAAACATTGTCGCAAACGTTTGTAGTCGACGAAGCAGCGTTGCAAGACAATTTCATCGATTTCAAGATGGTGCCAGGACTAAAAAATGAGTTTAATGCTGCAAAAGACGATCTCTTTCTTTTCTGGGCAACGCATGTGCGATTTCCAGTGCTGATCGAAGCAGCACAGAATTTTTTTGTGCTTTTCGGCAGCACATGGTCATGTGAATCAGGATTCTCAGCCATGAATCACATCAAGAACAACCTCCGGTGCCGACTCAAGGACACACGTTTGAGGGACCTTCTGCGACTCTCCATCTCTCCGCTCTGCCCACAGTTCGGTCAGATGTCGAAGAATATGCAGCACCATCCTTCGCATTGACTGCTGACTTCTCTTGCGTTGTTTCGAAAATGTTTCCATGTTCTACTTGTACAGTACCATATTTTTTAGCCTGGCAAAGCAGATAATAAAAACAATATTTGTGCACTGTGTTTTTCCGTGCTTAAAAGCTTTGGCCTGCCTTAACATAGCCCTCGTCCCAAAAAGTTTGCTGATCCCTGTAATATGCAGTGTGTGAATAGTTTAAGTAATATCCTCAATCGGTTTATAGGGACTTAGATTATTTGGTGTGTACACAATGTTTATTACAGTATGTACCACAACATTAGGAAAACATTTATTTATAGGCAAAATTAACTCGCAAAGCGCGCGTAAAAATTCGAAGTTAATGATATGAGCGATCACGTGGTTTTGTGACGTCAATGATGATATGGGTTTACATTCAATAAGTGATTTCTATGCAATGCTTCAGTAGTTTCACTCGCGTTACTACTGCGAGTGATGGCGAATAAAACATAATGTAACGATTTCGAACCGCTAGCGGCTAGTGATACTCCGGAATCATTTTCGAATTCGGCTCTTTCGGAGCAGTTTAGCGACGCCAGTAGACTTTGACTTCGAACTTATTTACTTTCTAACCGAACCATGAAAACGACCACATAAAGTTGTCAAACTTCTCCTCATATGTCTACCATACGCATGCACATATGACGTGGTAAAACAATACTCTTACTTCCAAATAAAGAACAAAATAAACGAAAAATTGTCGTCGCCTATGCCTAGCTTCGCGGAGCTAGGCGTAGAATATGTATAACTAGCTTTTGTGTTTTTGTAATTTTGTATCGTTACATAGACGTAAGAGCCATGTTTGACCATGTGACATGTGTATATGTATGGTAAATATATGGGGAAAAGTTTGGCCGCTCTAGGTGGTCGTTTTCATGCTTGGTCAGAAAGTAAACACCGCAATAGCAGGAGTAGCACTGACGGGTGCTGGTGATTTCAGCCCTCGGAGAATTCGGCCCAACTGCCATGTTGTTTCGGCTTGGTGATTTCGGTGACTGATGTGACACGCAAGATCTACTCAGTTCTAGCTAGTAATGGATTAGCCTTCACTTTAAAGGTTTGAAGTTCCTGTATTTGTCATCAAAGGGATGTTAAGTTTAACTAGATACAGTTGAAGAACAATGCTTTGTCTGTTTCATACATAGAGCAAGTATGAATAAAAGGCCATGCTTGACATTCAAAATTATCCTACGAGAAACACTGTATAGATAAAAAAAAAACATATGCAGGTGGCTTCGTTGTATTCACAATACAATAATCGCTTATCGCCATCATTGGTGCTGTATTTGATTTAATTAAAAACAAAAACTGGGGAGAATTTACGCTGATGAAGGGAAACGCATGAAAATCTGAAATGTAGAAACAAGATATTATGGTAATTTAATTTAATTATTTAAATTATTCAACTGTATATAATATAGTTTTTGGTGTAATATTATTATATGTATTTTAATGATAAAACGAATTGTATAAGTTCTAATGATCGTCTCGTTGACTGCGTGTTAAACTGGAAAAAAATACAGCGCCGTATTTTATGCGAAAGGAAGCGAAAACCATAGCAGCAGTTACAAAATAACAATTTCGGGTTAATGTGGAAATAAATAAATTAACAAATGAGAGAATAAATAGAATTCACAGAAAGACACACATTGGGCCGTTGAGCTTTGATGCCGAAGTTACCAGAATTGCGGGCCGAACTCTCCAAAGACTGCTGCCGAATTCACAGGGCCGAATTCACCGTGAGCCGACATCACACGTATCCGCGCTGACAGCTTGCTGACAACTCGCTGGCAGGTCGCTTCGATCGTAGGCGGACCGTGATCGTCGACGCCCGTGTCGCTGCCTGTGTTCTACGGATTGGTGGCATCGACGTAGCTTCCGCTACTGGGAATAATTTGGACACATCGTCCTCTTTCAAAGAGATTTTAGCACCATGATAACACAGGGCTGCCACCTTCTCTGGTCCGGATAGCAGTCGAAACTAGTTTTCTCGAAGCGAGTTAATCCGGCTGTGCATCGTCGGCTTGACGTTTGCTTTTTAATCAAAGTTTGCTGCGTAGGGAACATAAACCAACTACGTGTTGCTTTATTCTTACTACCGTTTGCGTTACAATAAAATTCCGCACAATAAACCATTATGACGAGCTAGCATGTCGTAGTGGATAGTAGATAGGTTTGAATTTTCACAAAATTAATTTGAAATGAGACGAGCAAAAAAATCGAACTGATTATGCACCTTTAAATTTTAATAAATGAGTTTATGTCGCAGGATTTACGTATAAGTGTAACTAATGTGTGCATTACATACTGAGCAACAAAGAGTGTTATGGAAATACTGGCCTTGGCTGCTTAATGGCTGTCAACACAATATAAAGACAAGTCCTAGTGACTAGTTCCACAGTTGCATCTAGACATTCTACTACTGGTCGAATTGAGTCCAACCATACTAACCCTGAATACAAACCTAAAAAAGCAACAAAATGTGGGTGTCACAAACACGAGTACACACCTAAGAAATGTAACATGTACTCGAAATGAGCAGAACGTTATTCATAGACATAATAATAATAGAAATACTGAAAACTGTCCAGGAAAAAGCAGTCATGATTTACACGTAAATATTCGGCATATCAGCCGACTGTGTATACAGATTATACATCGTAGTAGACAGTTTGCAAGAAAGAAACAATTGAAAATAAAAGACCTGTAGTTACTTATACATGTTTACGTGTTACATAAATATAACAGCACAGTTTTGCATCTACTAAGTCTTAAACTCAAGACACAAAAGCAATATACAAATGACATGTTGTTTTATTATCTAAAGTACCTTAACAATTGAACATTGTAACATCATGTTCTAAAAGAACAAGTGCACTTTAATGACATGACGCTTGAGTTACAAAGACTGGTGGGAGGGTAATACAATCCCTTACGAACGTAAACAAGACAGAACTGGCGACTGCCAAATAGGCCACAACTGGGCAGCTACGATCATGTGTGATCTCTGCACACCGAAGCTAGTTCTTTACTATAACGCTAGGGGCGAATTTGTACTTTCTGACCTAACCATGAAAACGACGGCCTAGAGCTCCCAAACTTCTCCTCATATATCTATTATACATATACACATGTCATGTGGTCAAAAAAGTGCATTTACTTCCTCAAAAGGATAAAAATTTACAAAAAATTAAACAAAAACATTGCCATATCCTAAGGCGCCTACGCGTAGCGCCAAGGCTACCGTAAAATGGATGCATATGACAAGGCATCGTTCAGTTTCACCGAAACTCCGTGCGGCGGCGCTGATATTACAATTATGCATTTCTGTGTTTAATTGTGCGTGCGTGCGTGCCTCATTGCGTGTAATTATTTATATGTTTTAGTATTACTTGTATTTTTGTGTGTGCCATATATGACATGTCATATTCTTAGATAATTAGTTTTATTCATATTATCATCATATTGTGTTATATTTGTAGATATACATACATATATATATATATATATATATATATATATATATATATATATATATATATATATAAATAATATATATATATATATATATATAGATATATTTATATATATATATATATATATATATATATATATATATATATATATATATATATAATCAGTATGAAGTTAAACACAGAATAAGATACATACACGTAGATTGCAACATATAACGCATTCTTCAGGACAAAGTAGCGTGTTTTTAATAGGCAGTTAGATGTTTCATATATAAAAAATATATTGTTAAAACAACATCACACCCAGACATCACACCCAGACATCACACCCAGACATCACACCCAGACATCACACCCAGACATCACACCCAGACATCACACCCATACATCATATAATATTAATACATGTAATCATCACCATTTATTTAATTTACAATAACTTCAACTTATAACATTTTAGTAGTTGCAATACACACAC
>BSQZ01000001.1:20271499-20306499 GCA_033239005.1 Lamellibrachia satsuma | reverse complement strand
TACACAATAACCGTGGATAAGGGATTTATCCGCCCTCCGTGCATATGGCCCTGGCCTGGTGTGGCATAATAATCTTATGTTTGGCGCTTCACAACGCAAACATTAACATTATTTCAATATTTTTAAAACTTCTGAGTTATGACATCCAACAGATCCACACAAGATCATGAACAAAACATGACCAAGACCAGAGTTTTGTTTATCATGAAATTGCACCAAAGTCATCACTACTAATTAATATGCACTGCTTACTTGGAAACGTCCACAACCAATCCAATTTCCGCAATTAATTAAACGGTTTCGGAGACAGGAGCGCCTAATGAGGAGACATTTCTGCTGTTGAGCATTTAGTCTTGACGTAATAGCCTTTTTAATACTTAATTGCGAACAAAATTGCATTATTCAAATATAACTAAAAATCTGGTTTTCATAAACATTGGATGTCATCGTTGTTCATATGGCGTGACGTGTATCGTGTTTCTATATATAATAACTCCATCAGTTTTTCCTCAAATATGACATGCCCTTGGCTGGTGTTTCAATCTGGTGTTTCAATAATTTAAAGATATATACAAATTTAGTAATAGGTAGTTTGCAAGTATTATGTAAACAACATATCATAGAACCAATATTTCTAAAACGGTGCACCTGGAATGTTCGTTTGTCGTTTCAGTAACATTATTGCATTACCGCGCAACGAAAAGGTTACCGAACACGAAACGAATGAATAGGCGAGACAGCCAGCGGATTCCCGTGCTGGAAAGCAAGAGCCCTTGTTGTCAACGGTGAAACGACGAAAGATGTCCTGGTTTGGCCATCACCCAATGCAACACCATCTCCAAAACCATCCTTCAGGTCACTCTGGAGGCCAACTGTAGACGGGCTCACTAGAAGAAAAACTGGCTGGATAATACACCCGAATTGAAAGAACAAAGTGTACAGACCCCACGGGATACAGTAGAAGATGTCTAGTTAGTCGCTATACGACAAGCTAGCTTGTGATTTAATAACTGATGATGATTCTAATAAAATCACGATGACAGTGTATATAGCTTTATCGGATTGCATATTCTTTTCTGGTCTGCGGTTATATTACAGCCGACACAATAGAGTATCCCCAGTTGCATGTTCTCTCTCTGAAGACACACCACACCTCTCGAAGGAACGGCTGTCGAAGCATCCCCCCGGGCCAGGCAGGAAATATACCAATGATAAACATTTACGCAATGCAGCTAATTAAGACTTGGCCATCGCTTCCCGCAGCGCCAACCCCCGTCTTCTATAAACCCACGCGGATGACGTCCTGTTGCCAACGACACTGAATTCATTCGTCGCATCGCTGACGCAACTACTGCAGAACATCGCTCTTTGCTCGGCAGTTTCTCACCACACGCGCTGGGTCGGTCATCAAGCCATCCAATGTCGTCCTATTTCTTTTCCGCGCCGTTTTGTTGTCGAATCTCGCCATTGGCTATCAAGTTGTTTGTTATGGTACTCATATTAGGTAAGTGTCCATTTTCATCAATATCGTTCATTGAGTTATCGCGCTTTGTCGTGTTTGCTTGGTAATTATTTGAATCAACGAATTATATTCCATAGGCGACAACACTTCTTCGAAAATGTATTGGTAAATCAAGGACACATTCAACTTACGTTCGTTATATTACCTATGGAAACCTTTACGACAAACTAAAGCATATTGCTAAGACAACTTGCTAAGCTAACCTATTACCAAAGTTCGAGAATGATTCTAAAAAGACATGGCCGTTACTTCGAACCATAATCGGGAAACACATTGATAAATCATGTATTCCTACACATTTCAAACTTAACACTGATTTAATTAATGACCCTGGTCAAATTTCGAATACATTTTGTAATTTCTTTACAAACGTTGGGCTAAGTTGTGCAAACGCTATCCCTAAACTCCAAACCCATTTTAACGCTTATCTTAGCAAAAGCCCAGGAAAAAGTATAAATAGTTTATGAAACCTACTGATGCAATTGAGGAAAAGTTGTGGGTCTGACCATCTTAGTCGCCCATGCTTTCTAAAGCAAATTGGTGAAAAAGCATCTCTACCAACAGCTATTCTAATAAACAAGTCTTTGAGTGATGGAATTGTACCTGACGAATTAAAAATTGCAAAAATTGTACCAGTCTACAAATCAAAAGCTAAAAATGAATTTTGTAACTATAGACCTATATCTTTACTTCCATCTATTTCGAAGATACTAGGCAGAGTTGTATACAAAAGAACATATGCTTTTTTAATCAACAACAATTTCTTAAATAATAATCAATATGGTTTCCGCTCGAAACATTTCACCATTAATACTGTATCCGTGTTAATTTCTGATGTTGTAAATGCGTTAGAAAAAAGATTCAGTTGTCAGTGTATTTCTTGGTTTAAGATACAATAGACCATCGGATGTTATTACATAAGTTAGATTACTACGGAATAAGAGGTACCCATCTTAACTGGTTGAAGAGTTATCTTAGAAATCGAACACAATATGTAAGCTGTAACAATTGTACCTCGCTTTCACAAAATATTACGTACGGTTTGCCGCAGGGCTGTGTTCGTGGTCCGCTTTTATTTATTTTATACATAAATGATCTTTCCTTTTGCCTCAAACAGAGTAAAACAATATTATTTGCTGATGACACCAGAGTATCAGTGGAAATCATATTACTAAACTTTACAATGACATGAATAAAGGACTTCAAGTATTCGCTGACTGGTTTCATGCTAATAAGCTTTCGCTAAATGTATCCAAATTAAAACATATGTTGTTTTCTAGGTCGCAATACATATACATTGTGAACAAACCTCGTTAAAGATGTCTGATGAGATAATTCAGCCCACCCACTGTGTAAACTTTTTAGGCTTTCTTACTGACGATAAACTTGTCTGGCATGAACACATAAATGTATGCCTAAAAAACTTACAAGTGCTTTATATGATATACATAAAGTGAATCGCTTTCTTCCTGTAGTATCCGTCAAGATAATTTATTATACATTAGTATATCCATATTTGAGATACGGAATAATCCTCTGGGGATCTACACATATAACCCATATCATGAAATTGTTCGTTACGCAGAAAATTATTAGTAGTATTCTTGGAACTAGTTTCCATGAGCACACTCATCCACTCATCCACTCATCCACTCATCCACTCATCCCTCTTCGCTTAAATATGCTAAAATTGAAGGATATCTATGAAATAGAAATTACCAAATTTATGTATATTTTTTCCCATAACAACTTACCAGTGTCGTTGTCTAATATGTTTACACAAACCCGTGATATTCATAATAACGACACCAGGCAACATAGACATGCTTGTCCTATCAGCAATTCTACCTTACGATCACCAAATAGTCAGTTATATAAAGGGCCGTTAGTATGGAATAAAATTTCACCTGATACTCAAAAGAAACCTAATATTACCAGTGTTGTATCTTCTTTAAAGTCGTGTGTCTTCAAAAGCTATGGAAATACTACACCATATTAAATGTGTTACCACTGTTTTAGTATCTTTTTTGTTGTCTTAAGAGGTTTTGAAAATTCTACTGCATCTTAAATGCCTACCGCTGGGTTTGTTTTTCTGGAATCTATCAATCATTCTTGTTGTATATATGTGTTAAAAATAATATTTTGCATTATGTATTCTGTATAATTGCACAATAATGGTTGTTCATTTCTTCGTCTACTGACCTTGTCACAATTGTTACTTATTATTTATGGTAGTGCATTAGTTGTCCGGTTATAGTTATAAATTGCTGTTTCTATGTTATAACAATCAGTCTACCATTATCAGCGGTTGGCAGCGACCAGTGACACAATTAATTTTTTTTGGTTTGCCGTATATTTGTATACAGAGGCCTGTATACATATAGATATACACTGGTAGCAGCCTCGGCTCTGCTGCCAACCAGGAATTGTATCTATTGCATTATTTTTGTATTTCATTTATGTTCTGCATTATTCAATTCCGAAATAAAACATTCACTCACTCACGTCCACTGGTTTGCTGCGCATGCTCAAAAGGAGCTCGCAGTGCATAGTAGGAAATTTGTATTGGATTTCACGACATTTTGGTGCAGCTGACTGCGTACATTTCACAAACGCTGGTTGCATCCCGTAATACGAGGTTGCAGAAAATCAGTAAACCGGATGAGTTGGAACCCATGATATTCATTTATTGTAGTTGTGTTCATGGCGGCGGCGCTGTTGACGACAACACGAATCCCTCTTCTCTTCTTGTCGACTGCCGCCGTCAGAGAACGAATCTGTCTGTCTGTCGTGGTGTCCGTGTCGTCGTTGTTGGCGACGCTGGCCTTCATCGCCTGGGCGGACGCCTTGCAAGCCGACGTCGCCTTGTGTATGTGCGCACCGTTCTACTGCTGTTGGGTGTACTCAGTGATGGTAAGTTCGACGTCGGATTCAGATTTCGGGGTTTCGTTTAACGTGTTTTGCATTATACGTGTAAATACACGATCGAACAGCGCAAAAACCCTACGTTAACATTTCCCGCGGTAATTTTAGCCATGTGCTCTTCCTCAAAGTTCCCTGTGTGTCATAAAAGGGTGATGCCGACCATTTCTTATACCGCTGCACTGCCTTCGCTGTTATTATGTCCACTATTTTCTATCGCTCACCTTTCACTCTCCTTCGTTTCTCGTTTCTCATATCCCTTTCAATGCAGTCTTCCCATCTTAACTATGTTCCCTTTTCCCTGCGGCATCGCTGTCACCGCCTCAGTTCTCTTCAATAGTTGACTCTCACCCGTCCCCACCAAGTGAACCGACCACATCATCCGAGTTCTTGCTATTCCCTCCGTTAAACTGCGTTGCATCCCAATCGTCTGGATGGATAAAGACATGTTTAAACGAACAATTTATGTCCGACTATATCGTACGACGTGGTATCGAACGACACAATCGTTCCAAAATCGCGCGTGTAAACACCCTTGCGACACCGATTAGCGTGGCCAATTTGGAAGAATTATAACTGGCTTAAATGCTACGACAGTCGATTGCGATTTTTGAAGCAATTACCAAGTGCTGCACTCGTCGTGACCTTTCACCGAGGTTCAAATAGGTATTGGCGCAGGTTAATAGGTTTCCCCTGTCTAAATGAGAAAACGCAATAAAAAAAAATCGCTCGTGAAAACGGTTCGTATGTCGTTCCACAAATTATTAGGCTAATGTGTGAAGCACACAGACCCAGTGACGCTCAACTCTGTCGCTGTGGAGTAGTTATTTTAGACATCCATATTGTGACGTCACTATCTGAATTATGACCAATGAGCGTGCGCCGCGATAAAGACCTCTGTCAAGCTTCGCATTAACAACCGAGTTTACACATTGAGAGATGCGGTGGCAGGTTTTGAAAATGATGAATATGCACGTGCATGGAGGACTTGCGATTTCGACTCCAAATACCCCGATAGACTGATAAATTGAATTAACCCTCTGCCGTTACCGAAACCGCTCAGCAACCGCCGGAAATGTTTGAAATAGATACAGTTATGTTGCCACACACCTACATTTTACACCAAGGCATGCTATGTCAACTTATGTCCTGGGGCAACATATATTTGTCAGTAGTTGTTATTGACTTTCGATCACACCTATGCACACATAAAGCCCAATTGTCAGTGAAAAACTGGCTGCTTTACATTTGTGTCCATGTTTGTTGAAAGCTTGAGTCACGTGGTGGATCCGTCAACTCTCTCGGCCGCGGTTGCGCGTAGACTCAGGTTGCCTGAATTGTTTAAGTACCAGCATTTCGCTGGCGAACACATGGGATCATGCCTCAGTTAGACTTCCTGGTGTGTTACAGGGGATCATGCCTCAGTTAGACTTCCTGGTGTGTTACAGGGGATCATGCCTCAGTTAGACTTCCTGGTGTGTTACAGGGGATCATGCCTCAGTTAGATTTCCTGGTGTGTTACAGGGGATCATGCCTCAGTTAGACTTCCTGGTGTGTTACAGGGGATCATGCCTCAGTTAGACTTCCTGGTGTGTTACAGGGGATCATGCCTCAGTTAGACTTCCTGGTGTGTTACAGGGGATCATGCCTCAGTTAGACTTCCTGGTGTGTTACACGAATGTAGGGCTCAGTAATTTTAGATATGTGTAATTTAAAAAAAAATCATATCTGCATTTGAGCAGACACATTGGCAAGTTTGCTGGTAGAACATGTTAGCAGTGTAACCGTGGATGTTTAGATGATTTAAATAGGCGGAAGGATTTTTGGCAATTTTTTTCACGTTTGCGTAGTAATTTATGAAGAAACAGGTAAATATTGACGGGCATGGCACGTTCAGCCGTTTTAAAGAAGTTAGAAATATGTGAATTTGAAAAAATTCGACCAGCATGTCAATGAGATGATGACAATGGCAGGAAAGAAGTTTCAGAATTTGTGATGGTTCCGTTTTCTTATGAACGTGCAAAACGTTAACATGGTCACCAATGGGAAACGTAACAGTAGGCTGAACCCACACACTGGGGCGAATGCGTGGATGAAAGTGGAAGGGGCGATGTGAAACTAGTAGGACAAGTGTTTACCCCATGCGTAACACCAGCCCACCTAAGCGGTTTATGGTGAACATGGTGATGACGGATAAACAAGAAGAGAAAATTTGAGAAGGAAATTGGGCGGGAGGGAAAAGAGAAGGCAAGTGAAGAATGGAGGAGCTGACTGAGGAAGCTGGTGTGAAAGAAGGTTTGAGGAAGAAGCTGATGGGGAATCGGTTAAAGTGGACTGGACACGTGGAAAATGGAGGGGGAACGGTTGACGAAAAGAGCGGGTGCGCTCAGAGGTGAGGGTAGAATGGGAAGAGGAAGACCGATACTGAGATGGGAGGACAGCAAGAAGAGAGATTTGGTGGGAGTGGAGAACGAGAGCGGGGAATAGGGGGAGGGAGACGGCAGTGAAACAGGGACAGTGACGGAAGAAGAAATAAAACAAGAATAGATGACCGGAATAGATCAGGCATGTCAAAGCATTTGAATACAAATGCAAATGTTTTACTTGAGTCAAATGTAACTGCGAATGCAAATGTAATTTTCCAGGAACGCATTCAAATGCAAATGCAAATGTTTTGGTTACACATTTGTAAATGCATTTGAATTAATTTCAAATGGTTTGGCTTTATATTAATTATTTATATTATTTGGAGGAAAAAATACGTAATGTAAACAAACACATTATTATTTATTTAATAACTACAGTAATACATTATTATAACCACTGAATACCACGACATGAACAAGACGTAGAGTTGTCCACTGAGTCACACAGTTCCAGGCCTGCAGAGGTGGTGGGAATGGGAGGGAGGAATAGACAATTGATAGTTTACTGGGAACCATGGCAGGGAATTAAGGCTAATCCTTCAGGTAGGCCAGAATGTAAGGGTAATCTAAGACAATATAGTATCCACTGATGGGGTCACTGGGAAGATAACCTCATGGATAATTACAACTACCACTAATCACCCTCGCTGGCTGGCTGTACTCCCCCAATGAGCTGCCACCCAACCCACCCCAACAGTGCCACCACAACCCACCCCAACAGTGCCACCACAACCCACCCCAACAGTGCCAACACAACCCACCCCAACAGTGCCACCACAACCCACCCAACAGTGCCAACACAACCCACCCCAACAGTGCCACCACAACCCACCCCAACAGTGCCAACACAACCCACCCCAACAGTGCCACCACAACCCACCCCAACAGTGCCACCACAACCCACCCCAACAGTGCCAACACAAAATAAGGGAGTCATTTGTCTGCTTTGTTTGATTTGTTTCAATGAACAAGTAATCTCTGAAGCCATCAACCTATAAACCAATTGGTTTTTTCCTGTTGTATGAATAACACCTCAGGCATTGACCAGTTGACCTACAGAGCACGTTGTGAAAGTGGATTCACTACAGAGCAATTTTTTTTCCAGTGGCATGTTGTGAACTTGTGAAAGTGAATCTAACAATACTAATTATTCAAAGAATTACGCATGTATTTGATTGTGCATTTGGTTGTGCATTTGTTAAAGCAAACGTTTGTGGGTCGCACTCAAATGCACATGAAAATGTTTAAGGTACGCATTCAAATGCAAATGCAAATGCAAATGCATTTAACATGTTATGGAGGCATTTGAATGCGCAGTCAAATGCTCATCATGCATTTGCATTTGTTAACAAGCCTGGTATTGACTATTGATGCCATGCCGATTTTATTTTCAGAGCATCGTGGCAGCCGAGACAGACGCCATACATCGTAATTCAAAGTATGTTTGTCCAACTGAGGTGACATTACAGTTACTTGCTAAATGCTATAGAATAAAAAAAATTATTACTATTTTAGCATTCACTTAAACTGACAACCATTAATCGCAACCACTTCAGAGAAGGACTCGTTACTGAGTTCCAATGTCCATATTTGCAGTATTATACATGCAGTCTACACCAACAATGGCAAGACTCTGAAGAAGCTGATTAGGGAGCAACGAGATACCAGCCAACAGCTACTGGAGACGGCCATGTTCATGGCTGTGAGGGCCCGCTTCACAGACTGCGTCGGTGTACTGTTGGTACGTCGACACACGTGTTAAATACATGGTTAGCGTGATGTGTCAGTATAACAATCGCAAATTCCGTAAACATATACTTTATATATATATAAATATATATATATATATATATATATATATATATATATATATATATATATATATATATATATATATATATATATATATATATATATATATGTAAAAGATGTAAAGTTAACATATACTTTGAGCTCACGACTATACGTCCGACAAAAAGTTCCACACCCAGATCCAGCTGGCAAGTGCCCCCCTTGCCCTCCCCCGCGGACGCCCATGATGCTAGCGCAACCGAGGTGCTGCTCCTATGGAAACCAGTTGGGGCTTATTACCTTGTCCATTCGACATTTATTATCTTGTTAATTCGACAGCCGTTTATTGTTGGCAATGTCGGCGTACTAGTTACAATAGCACAGTTGTTTCGTTGGTTTTATCAGTGGTAATAATGTATGTTCGTGTTCTACATTCCCTTATGTCTGACAATATTCATCCTCGTATTCATACAAAGACATACTGAGTGGGTGTATATATATATATATATATATATATATATATATATATATATATATATATATATATATATATATATATATATATATATATATATATATATATATATATTCTACTTTATGGGCAGTGTGTGTGTCGTATCGCAATTTTATGCACAACAAACATTGCATAACTAGGATAAAGATCACAACCGTCAGCACAACTGCCATTATGTATGTTCTTTCTCGCGTACAGGCTGCTGGCACCAACGTCAACTTGCAAAACTCGTGCCAGAGTTCTCTGCTGATGCTGGCGTGCGACAGAGCCGATGGCAGCACAGTCAGTCTGTTGCTGCACGCTGGTGCCGACGTCGACTTGCGCAATCACTACAACGCTACGGCCTTGCTGTATGCGGCCAAGGTTGGCAGCGTCCACTGCATTCAGCTTTTGCTGGACCATCACGCAAGTATCGACGTGCAGGTATGGAATGCCCAAAACTATTCGCCAGACTTTGGATAAATTACATCATAGCAATCCCAATTCCATTCACACACCGATTCCAAATACCAATTCCGATTACACCTCAAAAATACCAATTCCAGATTCAATTAATCAATTACATGTCGATAAAAATATAGCAACCATGCTGCTCAACGCCCCAAAATAGCATATATTTTAGAGCAGATTTATTTAATTTCTGCATATTATGTTACACAATGGCAAACAAATATGTATACACAATGTAGCGAATAATTTGAAATAAGTTACGTGATGTAACTGAAAATGTAACAGAAAAGTAATTGAAAATATCAGTTACATTTTCACCAGTTCCAATTACCTTTCAAACAAAACATCAATTCCAGTTATAATTACAATTCCGGAATTGGCGTTTCAATTCCAATTACAATGTAATTGACCACATGTCTGCTATTACAATGTAATTGACCACATGTCTGCTATTACAATGTAATTGACCACATGTCTGCTATTACAATGTAATTGACCACATGTCTGCTATTCGTTACTGAACCGAAACGTTAAGGCAAGTAGAATTATTAAAAGCATACAGGCGAAGTTGGTTAACCAATACATTGATTCAAAGACTAAAACTACCTAAAACGAGAAATACATTCAAATGCGCAAATAAAGAACAAATAAAATTTGCATATGTGCATCACAAAAAAGTGGGTCTTTAGTAATCGCTTGTATGCTCATTACTAAAGTGTTAGGTAAGACGTTGTGTTTATATCGGTTACATGTGTTATATAAATGGTTGTGTTTATTGTGTGAGACATGTTTTAGACTGAAGACTGGATACTTGAATTGACTTACCAAGTTTGGTGGCGCAAAACTTCAACAAAAGAAAACGAGACCATATTGTAGTTTTATTATGATTCCCGCTAAACAGTTGCCCCAGACAAACCCTTGACTTGGATTCGGAGGTCATTGATTTGAGACTTGACTTGACTTGCCGGTCAACGACTTGATATTTGACTTGCCAATTTGTGACTTGCCAACACGTCTTGTGATTGCCCGTCTCATCCACAGGACGGCAGCCATAGAACGGCTCTAATGCTGGCCGCCGGTCAAAGCCAAGTCGCCACCGTGTCGCTGCTAATCGCCGCCGGATGTGACGTACACGCGACTGACGCGCACGGTTGTTCGGCTCTCCACTACGTGGCGCTGCACCCTTTATGCATGACCACGTTCCTTCTGACCAATCAGAACCCCAGAACGGCTAGTCACTTCACCGGTGTCGTGTCATATTTGAGGTTGGTGGAACAACAATTAGTGGTGTGTGTTATGGAGGCAATGCTGTTAAACATATTGTCGAGTGTGACATCACGAATACATGCCATAATTTGATGCTAAGCGGCTTCAGCAAACACCGATTTCTATGTACTGAATTGGAAGCGTAGCGGTGAGTTGCACACACTCTCCGACAGTGGCGCCACTCAGCATATCACCACTGCCACAACCTGATTATAAATTCAAAATGAACGGCTGGCGTAGTGGTATAAACGTTTGGTTGATTGGACATCGTCATTATTGATGACGACTCGTTTCGTCATTACAATTGTGCTCTTGAGCAACGTAAGACAGCTTCATACAAATACAGCGTCATTGTGTATGTAGACAAATGTTCAATACGAACATTATCCACGATTGCACACAATTGAAACTGAGAGATTTCTTGACAAAAATGTGGTAATTTTCGTGAGAATGGCCTATATATGTATGTGTTTCTTTAAGTAAATAGCAATTTTTTTACACGCACAGACGAAATCAAGGTGACACCTCGGCCTTGGAAGTTCTGCTCGAAGCTGGCTGCGACCCGAACGCTCGCAATAATCAACAAATGACGCCACTACATAAAGCAGCCAGGAATTGTTTTCCCCCGACCCTGCTGCTCGCTCTCGTTCGCGCCGGTGCTGATCCAAATGCCGTCGACAAGTACGGTAAACTGCCGATTTCGTACGCAGCAAAATGCGGCCATTTCGATGGAGTCCGCTGTTTCCTCAAATGGAACTTCCCGTTGCGAATGTATCAGAGGCAGAACCGGTCGTCAACTCCAGTGCGCAATCCTCTTGTGGCCGTTCTTCATAACCAGCTGGTAAATAGTATTTAATAGGAAAACACACGCTTACTTGGTAACCAATATGTCATAATTGTAAATAAACCTATATTGATGATTTAATTTCGATTTAAAACATTACTTGCCATTAGCGGAAATACGTTTTGTGGCGTAGACCGGATGTGACGTCACCGTGCAATTGTGATGTCATACCACGTAAATAGGTTATTCGTGGTAATGTTGAATCTTTCTATGAAAGCGGCCATATATTTTTGTCAACGATTTATCTAGATGATTATATGATACACATATTCAACCGAAACGGGACGCTGTCACGAAATTTCTACACACGATCGCCGTCTCAGTGAAGTATTAAGCGCTGATTGTTATAATATTATCACTAATTCGTTTTTACCAAATTTTTTGACTTAGGATTGTTTCCTAAATATGATTGAACATTCTTGCTGTTACGATAATTTGTCGTGTTAAACATTCGTTTACACGTCCAGTGGACACACCACCATCGAAAACAATAGAGAACGGACGGAAATGAAACGTACATGAATCATATCAAATCGCCAGTGGAATGGAATATGGAAACGCTGTAAACGAACAAATTTCACCCGTGGTGAATTTTTGTCATGTGATTCACACACTACATATTTGGACATCAACGAACCGTATTTACAATAGGCTAAATTAGTGACATTTTCTATACGTTGTATTTGGATTTCAGTGTGATCTGCACATGGCTCGTCTGCTCGTGATTGGCGGCTGCGACCTGGCGCCACTGAGACAGTGGACGGAGCGCCGTGCGACCCGCAGGCGACGCAGTAAACGGGCATCGCACACTGATTGGCTGAAAAAGGTGTCCCGAAACCCACTGCGGCTGCAGCACGCGTGTCGGATGGCAATACGCGCTCAGCTAGGCCCACGTCGAGCCCACCTCGTCGGGCAGTTGCCGTTGCCAAATATACTAATTGGTTTTGTCAACTTGCACGACTTGGAATTCTTCAATGATGTTGAGCTGTGGTAAATAATTTTGCAGATAAAACTGTGCAGTTGTCATCATTAGCAATTTCAAACGACGGTTGTTGCGTATTATATTACTGCATTATTGAAATAGGACGATGAATGTACCAGCTATTTCATGTTTGCCACACGTGCAGGTCACGTGAACCGCTTTTCTAGTCACAATAACCAATTTACTTTGGTGTCAACTTACCGTCTGGAGGTTGTAGCTTTGGGTGGCTATATTGTCAATTCGTACTAAATAATGTGTTTCTGTCCGCGGTACGGCGCCACTGTTCTGTCGCCCATCTGCCCTCGAAGCATGTATGTAGTTAGTTGCTGTGTAACCTAGATATGTGATCGCTGAACTTTTACAGACGGACGGACGGACGGACGGACGGACGGACGGACGGACGGACGGACGGACGGACGGACGGACGGACGGACGGACGGACGGACGGACGGACGGACGGACGGACGGACGGACGGACGGACGGACGGACGGACGGACGGACGGACGGACGGACGGACGGACGGACGGACGGACGGACGGACGGACGGACGGACGGACGGACGGACGGACGGATGGACGGACGGATTTTGTATTTTTTCCCGAATATTTCAAATGTCACATTCCAAGAAACAGGAACGTCAACCCATTCAAGGAACACATATGACGTTTTGACCGCTTTGGATAGCTTAGGTTATTAACACGTTCTTTATTGTGTAGTTGTATTCTTGTCCGTATAATTATATGGCATAAACATAACAATGTATCGATATATATATATATATATATATATATATATATATATATATATATATATATATATATATATATATATATATATACATATACATATACATATACACATATACATATATATATACATATATACATATATATATATATATATATATATATATATATATATATATATATATATATATATATATATATATATATATATATATATATATATATATATATATATACATATATATATATATATATATATATATATATATCTATATATATATATATATATATATATATATATATATACACACACATATATATATATATACACACATATATACATATATACATATACATATATACATATATACATATACACATATACAAAACAAATGTAATTTGGAATCATCCGGCAGAGGTCGCCATTGCAGCAATTTGAGTATGTTCGTATTTGTTGTAAAGTGTTAGTTAGTGCATTATATCCAATAACTTATGTTAAACATTAAATGTCAGAAGATAATCCCAATTACATGAATTCACTAAAAACGAAACATTAGTACAAAATCATGTTTGATGTGATGGCTAGGATCGTTGAGGTTACATGTAGGTGGCAAGAATCAAGCCGTGTTTCAACTGCGGGCACCCTGTCGTGGTGTCGTCACTCGAACCCTAGATAGACAGTTCCTACATCAGTATCATAGACCCTCGTTGTGTTTGGGCTTAGTCAAACTGTAGCAGATGTACAAAACGTAGTGCAGGCAAGAACGGGTACTTCAAGTTGGTTCCTTTTCAACGGAAGTTCCTTACACGGTGAATCGACGTAGCGAGAGGTTTACATCCTCCGAGAACATGCGATATTGAGAAATATAAGTTTGGCGTAGGAAACTGTGTTGATTTACATGTTATTGTGATGTTCATGAGGAATCGATATTCCTACGCTGTCATCCGGGTTCTGTCCCCCTGCGGCGGATGTAATAAAGACACGGTGTAATTGTAAAACTGTCTCAAATTAATGCATTCCTATAGTTCAAAGTAGTAGGACGTTTCATATACGGTGCATAAAACGAGGAAGCATCACATGGTGTCAGAACACGGGGTCGAAACAACCCGCCTAAAGCTCCGAAAGCAACAAAAAAGCGCAGCTAAGTGGAACTTCGACATTTGTCATTTCTCCCGCATCCCATTGAGCAAGCTGTCATGGCGTACAAGACGCAGGGCATGGCCATGTTACGAACGTAAACAGCTGTGTATCGACTTGTTATCACTGTTGCTGATAAGTGTCACGAACATTGCACCGTGTATATAAAACCACAGTCCCGGCGTAGAGTCAAGAGAGGAATAACTCACCATAAATAATGTCCAAAATCGAACTTCGTTGATATTTAGCGCTAGCGTTACAAGAACTGTCTGGAAATAAGTGTGACTTCATCAGTCAACTTAACTATGGCTGAGTCTATCAGACAGCCAGACGAACTTGTGTTAGCAGGAAACATCGCTGAGGAATGGCGAACATTTAAACAGGAATTCGAGTTGTATATGCTTGCTGCTGGGCACGATACAAAACGGCCAAAGCAGAAAATAGCTTTGTTGCTGTCTGTTGCTAGAAAGCAGGCCATAGAGGTCTATAACACATTTTCTTTCACTGCGGAGGAGGAAGGGAAATATGATAGTGTTATTGAGAAGTTCAATGCCTACTGTAATCCTAAGAAGAACGAAACTTACGAACGCTACGTGTTCCATAGTCGTAAACAATTACAGGGAGACCCAATTGAACAATTTGTCACTGCCCTCAAGCTGAAGGCCCAAACCTGTCAGTTTGACAATCTCAGAGATAGTATGATCCGAGATCGCCTAGTCTTAGGGGTATCGAGCCAACGGGTGCGTGAGCGCTTGTTGCGAGAGGATGACCTTGACTTTGACAAGGCAGTTAAAATATAGCAGACTGCAGAGGCCACAGAAAAACCAATCCTGACGCTAGCACAGAAAGGTGCATCGAGCAGTGACACAAGCGTCAATTATTGCAAACAAAACCAGGGGGCGTCGCCAACAACAGCGAAAGCCATTTCAGCCATCGACGAAGTAAAAGCCTGTCACCAAGTGTAGTCGTTGCGACACAACGCACGCACCTCGTGCATGTCCTGCATACGGCAAGGCTTGTAACAAGTGTAGTCGTTGCGACACAACACACGCACCTCGTGCATGTCCTGCACACGGCAAGGCTTGTAACAAGTGTAGTCGTTGCGACACAACACACGCACCTCGTGCATGTCCTGCACACGGCAAGGCTTGTAACAAGTGTAGTCGTTGCGACACAACACACGCACCTCGTGCATGTCCTGCACACGGCAAGGCTTGTAACAAGTGTAGTCGTTGCGACACAACACACGCACCTCGTGCATGTCCTGCACACGGCAAGGCTTGTAACAAGTGTAGTCGTTGCGACACAACACACGCACCTCGTGCATGTCCTGCACACGGCAAGACTTGTAACAAGTGTAGTCGTTGCGACACAACACACGCACCTCGTGCATGTCCTGCACACGGCAAGGCTTGTAACAAGTGTAGTCGTTGCGACACAACACACGCACCTCGTGCATGTCCTGCACACGGCAAGGCTTGTAACAAGTGTAGTCGTTGCGACACAACACACGCACCTCGTGCATGTCCTGCACACGGCAAGGCTTGTAACAAGTGTAGTTGTAACAAGTGTGGGAAGAGTGGACACTTTGTAACAAGTGTGGGAAGAGTGGACACTTTGTAAAAAGTGTGGGAAGAGTGGACACTTTGTAACAAGTGTGGGAAGAGTGGACACTTTGCGCGCCTTTGTCGATCAAAACCGAAGGATGGAAAAGTGCGCTATGTATCGCATTACGATCCCACAGACGGTTCGGCAGAGATGTTTGTCGGCATGGTAACACATTCGGACATCCGGGTTCTGTCCACACGGTGTAATTGTAAAGCTGTCTCAAACTAATGCATTCCTACAGTTCAAACTAGTATGACGTTTCGTATATGGTGCATAAAAGAAAGAAGCATTACAGAAACCACAACACATGCGCGAAATATTAACGAAGGATACACGTTCACACTTCCACTTCCCTGAATTAGTACGTTAAAATGTTGATAATTTCCAGATTTAAAAAAAACATCAATATATTACAGCGCCACGAAGTGAACGGCTACGCAAATTAAAACAATGGTAGTTCCGTAACTGTTCACCATGCGGCGCTGGGTGACGTAACTGTGGTAAAATTTGTATAGGACAGACATTAATTTAAATTTGAATGGGGCTTGACCCTTCACCTTAGTACGCTATGTATAAATAAATAAATAAATGTCGACCACTGTGAACGAGTTTCCACGAACGAGTTCCACTCCATCAAAACAACGATGCTACCCATTGCGAAATAATCACCCCCGGCCCAGACTGTTATTGTGGTCACGTTGCGACACAAACTGCCGTCATTAGAGTGATACAAGCCGACAAACATGTCTTCATCAAAAACACCCACAACGCGGCTTCGCGACTAAACGCTAAGTGCTGGATGCGGCAGCTTCAATGGAAATAAAAACTACTCTCAGACGGTTTCCGCCGACATTGCAAATGAAAACCACAGCGCGTCGTGCCACAAGAAATTTGGACCCACGAATCATCGGAAATCCATAGCGGCACTTGGCACTATCGAGTTACGTGCGCCTATCGTGCAAGTAAAATGCTCATTTACGTGATCTGACGTGTCTACCAAAAATATGTCTGTCATCGTGTGCAATTGGACTGATCGTTTCCGCTTCTCCGAGCAACGTTAAATTATTCAATAATGATCCACTGTTGAAATAATGCTATCGATGGCATGGAACAATATCTTTAAGCAGGTGATTTAGATCATATATTTTGAAATATATTTCGTGTGTATTTTAGCAACGCAGGATTAGTCAGTAGCCTAGGCGAAGCAGTACCAGGATTTCGTATTGGAGTCACATGCGGACCCTTCCGTACGGTCGCAGATGAACCTTAGTTATCGATTGCACGTTAGTGTCGACCATGTGGTCAGCGCGCCAACAACGCACCAATGTCGTCTGGTCAACGATCGTCCATGTAGCACTCGTTATGCGGTCCGGTCAGTAGAAGTCCAGTTGATCCATTGAACGCGGTGAAGTCACATGAAGACACTACGGGCTACAGACGAGAGAACTACAAGTGTCCGGTGAGGTAAGTAAGTTCCCCTCCCCTCCCCTCCCCCTCCCCCTCCCCCTCCCCTCCCCCTCCCCTCCCCCTCCCCCCCCCTCCCCCCTCCCCCTCCTCAGCTCAGCTCTATAAACGAGTAACTGGCTATATGCCGTGGTATAATTATTATGATATAATTATGTAACCGAATAACCTCAAAGCAGTAATGCAGAGCTGCTAAATGTTTTACGTAGAAGGTCCGCATCTTCAGATTGAACACCACATTTAGATAACCAGAACATTTTACGGAATACATCTCATAACATCTTCCAAAAACAGGAGCAACTGTTTTAGGAAGTTTCATCATCGATACTTATTATGTCGTCCATCTATGTTTCCGTGATGCCGGATGTAGTTATAACCAATCGAAGTGTGTACGTCATAGTGGTCGAAGATACACGGAATCACCGACCGGCTGGGAAATGTTTGCTGATAATTACACCACAAGTTTTTATGCCATACTCTGAAACAGGATTTTACAGCATCACACATGAGTGCTGAGCGATACTGACAGCTACTGACGTAGTCAGATTTCGGCGTCAAAATGAACGTAATTCTCACCAACTTCCCACGATATTTATTTCCTTCACCGATCGACTCAGCAGTCTTGCGACTCTGAACGACGAATAAGGTTATCTGGGATGTTACGTTATCTGCTATTAACCAACCTCGTTGATATCAAAGGGAATATGCTTATTTATCATTGTTACGACACCGATTAGATCACTGCTCAAGTTATATTGTCGATTGAAACTACGTCCACAATGCCAACAGTAAACACAAATGGTACATTTATTGGTAAAAGAACGTTAATAACAACCGAAAACATTCTAAATTAAACGTTACACAAACGTTACACATGTGATGATTAGCGGATAACCGGAATAACTGTGGAGTGTAATTTCAAAATAGCAAATCTCAATTTCTGTCCGGCACTTAAAGATTTGTTTTCTATGTGTGTAGAAATGAATAATAAATTAACATTTTGGCCCACCTTTGCTGAAACGACATTACTCCTTATGGGTAAAATTTTGGTTTTGATGACAATGTTACGTAATATGGCTTTTTACAAGTGGTTAGGGCTTTGTTTTTAAGATAGCAAAATTTCAATGTTTGCCTCGGACTTGAAGAGTTTTTCCTTGTATATAGAAATAACTAATAAATTAACATTTTGGCCAACTTTTAATGAAATGCAACGCTGATTAGTTTTGACAAACGTTTCTTATCTATATGTTGTTGACATTGGTGTTACTATGTTAGGTATCTCAAATATTTGTACGGGAACCCTCAACCTTTTTTACATTTTTATAGCGACAAATAATAACCGAACATATTGGCCAAATTTTACAAAAGTGGTGTTACTCCTTGTGGGTCAAATATTGAATATTATCGAACTTTAGTTAAAATGTGGTTTTATCGGGAGTTTTTTTATGCCTGTTAGACATATTATGCTTCATATAATATGAATATATCAAATTGCAATATTCCTGCAAGTTTATGATCAGATTACAGTATTTTGTTAATTTTGTAGGTGACGTAGCTGTTACTATGTCAGATATTAAAAAAACATTGCACGGGATCCCCCAACGTGTTATGCCCTTTGGGGCTTTTGTGGTGTAATGGATTTCAAACAAGCTTTAAAATTTAAAGTTAGATTACTTTTATTTCAGGGTAAAGCAATAGGCTTCCATGTTTTATAAAAGTTACACAGTTGGACGTAGCTCTTTAAAATGTGCCGTCTTAACGGCTTAGTGGGATTTATTTTAAATATATTCGCATATCCATTCAGGAAATCACTGTTAAAGCAAACATGCGACATCGCATCATTTGCAGAGAGCTCTTTTGTGCAAATTTGTTGTTTAGTTTCGGTGAAAGTGTAGTGTTCTATTACGATGGCACAAGAGACACTCATCAATAATTTATTGATATTAATTAACTCAGCAACATAAGCATCTCGCATGCCGGCAACCGGAAGCACTCTTCGGCTACCTCCAAACTAGGTCAGTCTAGACTTAGTTACATAGGGCTGGCGTAGACTTAATTGCATAGGGAAGTACACTGCATGAATCATCGGACAAACTATTAAATAATTGTTGACTGGGTCCGGCCAAAATTCGGCGAAAAGTGGAAAACGTTGTTCGGCTATATATGTACTGCAACAAATGATATTCACACTTTCGCAAGTCTTTTATTAAACTATACATATTACTTAGACTATTATCTCACTGAATATTTGCATATCAGCGAACCCGATGGGCTAAATGAATCAAGGAGGTAATTTAAAAAGAATGCGACATGGCATAACGCCGATCGTGAGCCAAGTAAACGACGAATGAGTTTTAAATTGGCTCGCCACGGTGCGAAGCAATTTATCGCCGGCGATCGATCAAATCGCTTTCACATTGCACTTGTGAGATAGCAGACCGCGTTCTATTCTTGGGTTAAGATCATTGATCTGTGGTAGAAACGAACGGTTTGTATGAGCATCCTTTTGTAGGTGCACTTTTAGCAATTATCCGTATTTAATAAAAATTTAGTACTTATATACGTCCGCTAAACGACGGGCAAGCACTGTGTTTGTGTGTGTGTGTGTGTGTGTGTGTGTGCGTGCGTGCGTGCGTGCGTGCGTGCGTGCTTGCATGTGTGCGTATGTGTGCATGAGTATTTACGCGCATTTCACCAACACCTTGTCTGTAGTAGATTGCTTGTGTTTACTGAATGACTGACTGATTGACTGGCGGAGTTACTAACTTTTCACACAAAAATTGTTGCAGTGGACTATTAACTATTCGATAACATGAAAATAGTTTTTCAAACAGCTAAAAACGCGACAAGTCGCAATGGTCATTCAGGATATGTAAGAGAAACATTTTAAATAGCGGCCTGATTATATGTCTCTCCCGAACCGAAGATTATCTGCGCTGAATTGCTCAAGTTCAGTTAATACAGAAACACTTTTTTTCTGACTTGTCGATCGCTTATCCATAGTTAGCTGCAATTTACATTAGTCTTTTGCCCTGGCTGAATTCGGGGAGTACAGCACTTTTACAATTAGTGACGTCATTCACGAACAAGGTTCGACAAACATGTTAACAGTTATTAATTTTTTTTTTTGTATAAGCGACATGCTAATATGTACCATGGTTTGCACAACTAACCGAGTTTCTCGGCGTTGCACGGAACAACAAATCAACCATTGCAACATCTTATGACTCCTTGTATTATCAAATTCAAATACTTTTTTATGTACGAACCATCACCATGGACCCCCGGGCGTGCCTACATAATTTCAGCCCCACTCATGCCAAACTGGCGGGGACATGACGAAACAGACAGACAGACAGACGGTCAGACAAAGAGATAGAACTACTTTAGTATATAGATTAGAACCGACACGCGCCATAAACAAACACGAGCACGCGCATGCACATACAAATGAGACGTGATCAAGGAGCACACACGATCGTCTGGTTAAGAACGCCGCCTGGCCTCCGGTGCGTACTTCTGGCGGTCTATATACGGATGAATGCCGTTTAAACGAGGGCGCTTCTGGCACAGTCTAATTTCACTCACGAAGTAGACGTCTGTTGGAAATAAGCTTTTCTTTATACGCTTTTTCTTGGTACGCACAAATAGTGGCAGCTGAGTTGATTAATTCGTGGCAGCAACTTGGGAGTGCCGTTTTCAATCGAACCGTTCAATATAATTGGTTTTGTCCATCAGTATCATCATTCTGTGGCGTCTCCTATCGGAACGTCGCCTACCACGGATCGCCTGCACGAGGCAGACATGAGGGTGATGCGAACATTTAGCTAGAAACACCTGGACGCGTCACTTCTTAGACGCTATATCACAGAACTAATGCATTGCTGTCAAGCAGAAGCTTCGTTTGTCAATAAAACACATGTTGCTAAATATAACCGGCTGGCTTTTATCGTCTAAGTTGGCCGATGAATCATTTGAGAAAACTTAGATGCATTGATCTATTTAGGATAAATAATTGATTTATATTCTAGTCGGGAAAAACGAAGGAAGGTACGTGAAACATTGCTTCGTGTTTTTCTAGTTCAGATTTAAATATAACAAATTGCATTGCGGGGTGCTACAAGTGGAATATTGTCTTTGGCTGAGTTCTACTATGTCGGAAAACAACTTTATTAAATTATATTGTCCCACTTATATAAGATTTAACTTCTAATCAGGAGAATTAAATGGAAGAATGTTAATTTACACTTTTTGTTATTCAAATTCAGATTACAGGGAAGTTAGAACACACTGCGAGTGATATTGTTGTACACACTGCGAGTGATATTGCTGTACACACTGCGAGTGATATTGCTGTACACACTGCGAGTGATATTGCTGTACACACTGCGAGTGATACTGCTGTACACACTGCGAGTGATATTGCTGTACACACTGCGAGTGATACTGCTGTACACACTGCGAGTGATATTGTTGTACACACTGCGAGTGATATTGCTGTACACACTGCGAGTGATATTGCTGTACACACTGCGAGTGATATTGCTGTACACACTGCGAGTGATATTGCTGTACACACTGCGAGTGATATTGCTGTACGCAACATTTGTTCCTTTGTTGATATCTAAATTGTAAAATCTAGCCACCGTTGGTATTTCTTTAAAGGATTCTGCCTCATGCCCCTTATAGTTAAACTATGTTCTAGCTAACAGTACTAGGGGCGGAAATGTTAATCTACGCTTCCTGTCGTTCTAGGGTGTGGATATGTGGTAAATATATGGTATCGTAAAAAACGATTTCCTGCTGACCCTTAGCGTAATAACTCGGCTTCGTGCGTGGATGTGGGTATTTTAAGAACCCAAAATAATAATATATCTTATAAGCTCTATGCGACAGGAATCAGCCAAAGCAGTACAGCTTCTTTCGCACAGAACATTTAGTCATGATTAGGTAAATCTTGCTAAAGCTTTGTTAAATTATCACGATGGTATACTTGGGATATGGGTATTTATGAGTACACCACTTGCTAAAACATGTTCAGGTAATACGTAATAAATACATACTTAATCACATGAATGTTTGAAAGTGTGTTGAGATGCACATATACATCTGGGACAGACATTTCCTGAAGATGTACCGCAACTGTGGAATGAGCCATGTACATGAGCCAGTTTACAATGCTAAATGTCTGAACGTCAGTCTTTTCAGATGCGAGATATCTGGAGTGCTACCCATGTCCTGGCGTGTTTTCTAACGTAGCTCAGATGCTTATAGAGGACACAAGTGATTATCGTGTCGAGGTGGTAGTTGAAGAGACAATGCGGCTCCCGAGTTGCGCACACCGTAACAAGCTAAATATACCTGTGTCATTATAAAATATCCCTTTTGTATTAGTATTATCACTTTTTAATTCTAGTTGTTTTAATAAATAATAGAAGTAAATGTGTTATTGTTTGCTATGTCTGTTTTAATTCCATATGTGTTGATGTGTGAAATGTGATAGCAGGCAGCGGGTCGTTGGGGGCCGGAAGTGAGCTTTTATGGGCAAATAGGCATGAAACCAACAAGGCAGGTGATGAGATTTGTGTCACTTACTGCAATGAACATTGGAACGTATACAACCACAACATTTATTGTAGCCACGTATAAAAGTAATGTTTCTATCGAGATCGGAACAAAACCAGTGGACTTGGAAAAGGAACCATTTGATCAGAACAGCACAGTGCAAACTAATCTCATTAATTCAACTCTCGCTCGTCTGGCCTTAAAGCGTATTTTACAGTTACCGTCTGATCTGATTGATTCGTGCTACATTTATGTTCAGTTGATTAACTTTCGTATGTTCGGTTGCTGCCGTTTGTTGTACAGTCCCATGATGGACAGTCAATATATGCCGTAAGGCGCAAGCGCAGGTCCGTTCGTGCGTGACAAGGTCCATGCGAACTTCTAGTCCTTGCCTGTGACGCCGACACACGAAAGCCGGTGGCGGAATTATGCGGAACGAAGGCGGTCGTGAGAGCTACACATGGTGGCTCACAGCTAGGAGCCTTAGTCTCGATTGACGAGGCTCGAAGCTTCTGCTTGACATCAATACATTAGTTCTGCCAGCTATCTGTGATGTAGCATCTCAGAAGTGACGAGTCCATGTGCTTCTAGCCAAAACTGTTAGGCGCCATCTCAAAATATCGAACGAAACGAAATTGGTTTCATTTGAGGAATGTGTGTGTGTGTGTGTGTGCGTGCGTGCGTGCGTGCGTGTGCGTGTGCGTGTGCGTGTGCGTGTGCGTGTGCGTGTGCGTGCGCGTGCGCGTATGTATTTTTTCAAAGATACATCGTTTATTTTCCGATTACAGTTTATAAGGGAGATGATCGTGAATGTTTGCAGGCAGTTTCGCGATATTACGACAAACGCGCCACCTGGCGAATACAAAGTTGCCGAAATTGCACACAGGTCGATGTAATTAAAAGTTTTGTAGGATGGGTGTGTAGGTGGGGTTGTGTAGGAGTGGTGGGGCGGGGTCAGAGGTTAAATTACATTGGTTTGGAATAACAGCATGCATCAATGTTTCCAGACGACGGCATATTAGCATCAAGAAACCATACAAACAGAGTGAAATAGGGTTTCTTGTTTCCTGGAAAATGTGCATAGCGATTTTCGTTAGACTGTCGTAGTACACAGTACAATTAATTTTTTTTTAAATAAGAATATGAAATAAAATATGCCATATATAGACGTACCAACAAATCTTCACCTTTGAAAGTGAATTATGACGTTTGTAAATATTATATAAAAAAAACTGTTGGTTCTCTAAAAAAACATCTGGGCGATCAAAGTATAGAATATACCGGCCATTCCAGTGGGACCGACGCCCCCGCTGTACCGCACCGGTGACGGGGCCAGCCATTCCAGCGGGACCGACGCCCCCGCTGTACCGCACCGGTGACGGGGCCAGCCATTCCAGCGGGACCGACGCCCCCGCTGTACCGCACCGGTGACGGGGCCAGCCATTCCAGCGGGACCGACGCCCCCGCTGTACCGCACCGGTGACGGGGCCAGCCATTCCAGCGGGACCGACGCCCCCGCTGTACCGCACAGGTGACGGGGCCAGCCATTCCAGCGGGACCGACGCCCCCGCTGTACCGCACCGGTGGCGGGGCCAGCCATTCCAGCGGGACCGACGCCCCCGCTGTACCGCACCGGTGGCGGGACCAGCCATTCCAGCGGGACCGACGCCCCCGCTGTACCGCACCGGTGGCGGGGCCAGCCATTCCAGCGGGACCGACGCCCCCGCTGTACCGCACCGGTGGCGGGACCAGCCATTCCAGCGGGACCGACGCCCCCGCTGTACCGCACCGGTGACGGGGCCAGTCATTCCAGCGGGACCGACGCCCCCGCTGTGCCGCACCGGTGACGGGGCCAGCCATTCCAGCGGGACCGACGCCCCCGCTGTACCGCACCGGTGACGGGGCCAACCATTCCAGCGGGACCGACGCCCCCGCTGTACCGCACCGGTGACGGGGCCAGCCATTCCAGCGGGACCGACGCCCCCGCTGTACCGCACCGGTGGCGGGACCAGCCATTCCAGCGGGACCGACGCCCCCGCTATACCGCACCGGTGACGGGGCCAGCCAGTCCAGTGGGACCGACACCGCTGCTGCCTTCTACCTTCCATACGCACCACCCAACAGCGATAAACAGATTTGATGGTCGCATTTGTCGTTTATTGCCTCGACGCTTTTAAAACATTAACCTTGTATGTGGCTGCAATTGTTATGGTAACAGAAATGTCAATGCTTATTGCAATAGACATTGAGCTGTGCAGGAAGATGTGTGACGGGTGTGGGCTCTCACGCCAGGTCTCTTCCTATTTCAACACATTAACATCCCAGATGTGTTTTAATGACACACAATTGTGTAAAACAAGCTGACCGTTGTGTTTTAACATGTATGTTTCGAGTCGAGCGTCATGTTTACACTGCATGCTGAACGATAAGGTCGATGTTTACACTGTATGCTGAACGATAAGGTCGATGTTTACACTGCATGCTGAACGATAAGGTCGATGCAAAACATTATGATTTCTTAAGACACATGTCGCTGTTAAGATGTTAACATCTATATGGTTTCTACTACAACTGATGATTTTACGATAAACACGATCAGACGTTGTACCTTTAACGCGATAAAGCTGTGCTCTGGAATACGACAGTAAACTATCCCGAGCAACGATGAACGTTGCACTTTCTCAGTCTAGAAACGTCAGAAATTAGACTCACAATGACTACTCAGATTAGAATATAGCATTCGTGTGCTTCACATAATATTATACATAATGACTCACGTTTTAGTTCACGTAACTCGGAACAATTGTAGAAAACACGCATAGCGTTGTTAATAATCGTGCTATGCAAACTCTTATTGCTCCAAGTTACGTAATCTACCTCAAACGTACACACAGGTTCCTTCGTAAGACCCACATCCCCGGGGGAATTTCGAAAGCATCGTAAAGTAAGAACCATCCCCGTCGGACCGGAGCATGTCTACAGAAGTTCATCCACGTACATGCGAAACCGACGGAGACACGATGTAACAGACATACCCATGCATAGACTGTTTTATAGACATCACAACTACCCGTATATTTCATGCCGTACGGTACCACACAGATCAATATGTGCGGAGTTGTGGATTGAGACAGCCATTTGTTGCAAAGACAAGACAAACGCGCCCGACCCAGCGGTAATCCCCGGGGAGTTACGACCTTGAACTGCAGACACGCCTCTCGCTACACGGTTTGATTACGCCTCCGGCAAATACTTTTATTAATATTATTATCATCCGACGGTCGTGACGAATGCGCGGACAATGGGCGCGGCACTAAGCTCGCAGGCGTTCAATTTGTCTCGCACAGTTCGCGAGGCAATTTCGCAAGGACAACGTCGATTTATAAATTACGGGATAAAGCTCACCGCGCGCGTCCCTCGCGATTTCTGCTGAGGCCAAAGGCAAACGCACGTAATTAAATCTCGCGAGTGGAGTGTGAGGCCGCCCCTGGGTCGTGTGCGTGGGCCTCGTGTGGGATGGCGGCCAATCGGGCCGCGATTGACGACTTTTCCGAGAATGGAGAATAGGATAGAAGTGCAACGGGAGGCATATCCGCTATTTTTGTTTCAAATCTCATCCGGGGCGGGGTGTGGGGGTGAGTTCTAACGTCGGTACGTACGCGTGTTAGCTTGCGTGCGGAGCGTGCGTCTGGTTATGTGTGTGTGCCTTCAAATTACATTACGTGGAACTGTCAACAAAACGTTCGTTCTCTGGCAAATGTTTAAATGAAAGCTAATACCCAATTGCAGTAGCCTTCATTAGAGAATAATGCGTCTCATGACTGGGAGGGTCAGCGACTGAACTGTGGATGTGTGACCTTTCCAAGGACGGTGACACATGCATGGACATGACATGACATGACCTGACATGACATGACGGTGACATGACGGTGACATGGGTACTGGGAAGTAAAATATCAACAGTTCATGTAGACTGTAACCACTTAGAAGGGCAAATGTCTTTGCCGTAGACTGAAACCACGAGGAAGGGCGTCTGTCTTTGATATAGACTGAGACCACGAGGAAGGGCGTCTGTCTTTGATATAGACTGAGACCACGAGGAAGGGCGTCTGTCTTTGATATAGACAGAGACCACGAGGAAGGGCGTCTGTCTTTGATATAGACAGAGACCACGAGGAAGGGCGTCTGTATTTGATATAGACAGAGACCACGAGGAAGGGCGTCTGTATTTGATATAGACAGAGACCACGAGGAAGGGCGTCTGTCTTTGATATAGACAGAGACCACGAGGAAGGGCGTCTGTCTTTGATATAGACAGAGACCACGAGGAAGGGCGTCTGTCTTTGATATAGACAGAGACCACGAGGAAGGGCGTCTGTATTTGATATAGACTGAGACCACGAGGAAGGGCGTCTGTCTTTGATATAGACTGAGACCACGAGGAAGGGCGTCTGTATTTGATATAGACTGAAACCACGAGGAAGGGCATCTGTCTTTGATACAGACTGAAACCACGAGGAATGTCGTCTGGGTTTTATGTAGCCAGAAACTACTGCCAATGAGACCAGGGTCTTCTGATTTTCTGCTTGCACATGACATTGACGGGCCGACAAACATTGGGTACGCCAATAAGCAAGCCGACCAACCAAGCGTCAATGTGTATGATTTCCCCGTGGTCTGTGCGCCGATAGATGCCTCAGTATCCGGCGTGCAACTTTTTTTCGTTTTTGTCTGAGTCGAGTTGATGAACAGAAATGCTCTACAGACCACAGGTTGTGGAGAATTACAACATGGACATTACATTATAATTCTGGATATCTGTGCATGATCCACGTCGCTTATAGTTCGACGGCTGTGCATGCATAGACGAATATGTAATTGTAATTCTTAACATGCGCCAACGCATTTTGTTTTTGGAATGTGAAATATTCAGAAAAGTAATGGAAGGGTCTAGCGCTAATTAACAGTGGCAGCATTTGAAACGTTAAACAATGGGATGTCTTTCCCGTGTTACTACTTCGCGGACAAACTTTCAGCAGCAGTAGATAGTGACTTGGGTACAATGACAAATATTTTTGGAAGTAAACATTCTTTAGACTAGAAGTGCAGGGGGGTTACCTAGAGGTGTCTCAAGCAGAACAAGAGGCCACTAGCACATATAAACCAATATCAAATCATCTGAAAAACATCTCTGAAAAAGGTTATAGATGCGTATGTTTAAATGCAAGGAGCATAGTAAATAAGAAAAACGAATTAAACATTATGGTAGAAGATATTGACCCTCACATAATTGGTATAACTGAATCATGGGCCAACATAGATATAACAGATGCTGATTTAGGATTGACAGGATATGTAATGTTTAGGAAAGATCGAATAGGAAGAAGGGGCGGGGGATTTATTTTATATGTTAAAGAATCTATTCAGGCTTATGAAATAAAACTAGAAAGGAAAGCAGATTGCGATGAAGCTGTTTGGTGCAAAATTTTTTCAGGAAATTAAAAATTAACTATTGGATTAGTTTAGCGAAGTCCAAACATAAACGAAGAGGACAACACAAAAATAAAAAACGCTATAAAGGAAGTTAGTAAAGGGGAATGTATCATAATTTAACAAGATTTAACAAGATTTGCCATCCAAGCCAAAGGCCCAGATGGCAAGTGGACAAGGAAGCCATTGGCTTATCGAGAGTCCAACAATGTTCACCTACTTATAACCCGCCCTCCTGATATATGTGTTAAACTTGTTTTTAAACATATTCACGCTGCTAGCAGTTACACAATCTGTAGACAATTTATTCCATTCATTTATTGTCTGTGAGAACGAGTGCTTCCTGATGTCCAATCTACATTGATCCTTTACTAATTTTACCTCATGTCCTCTAGTTCTGCTATCCTTCTTGAGTGAGAAAAACATATTTCTATCAATATTTTCATGCCCATTCAATATCTTAAAAACCTCAATCTGATCTCCTCTTAACCTCCTTGTCTCTAGAGTTGTTAAACCACATTCTTTCAGGCGTTCTTCATAACTAAGGTCTCTAAGTTCTGGAATCATTTTAGTTGCTCTCCTTTGTATGCGTTCAAGCGTATCTATATCCTTCTTACGATATGGTCTCCATGTATACAGTATTCTAAATGAGGTCTAACTATTGCTTTATAAAAAGGTATAATTAACTTTTTTCCCTTGTATGTTATGTTTCTTCTAATCAATCCAAGAATTTGATTACTCTTTGAAGCTGCAATACCACACTGCTCTGAAACTTTCATATTAGCGCTTATTGTAACTCCTAAGTCCTTTTCTTTTACAGTAGTACCCAGAACAGTATCTCCCATTTTATAGCTTACATTCTAGTTCCCATGTCCTGTATGTAGGCATTTACATTTTCCAAAATTGAACAGCATCTGCCATTTCTCAGACCATTTCACTAATCTATCTAGATCGTTTTGTAAATGTTGTTTATCACCATCAGTATTAACCTTTCTAAACAGTTTTGTGTCATCCGCAAATTTCAGTACGTTACTTGTTATACTGTCGTCCAAGTCATTGATATAAATTAAGAATAATATAGGTCCTAATACTGATCATTGAGGTACCCCACTCAAAACCGATTACCAATTTGAAACTTCTCCATCTACTACAACTCGTTGTCTTCTGTCAGTCAGCCATTGTTCTATCCAGTCAGTTATGCTATCCCCGATACCATGGGCTTTTAATTTAAGTAGCAATCTTTGATGTGGCACTTTGTCAAAAGCTTTCTGAAAATCTAAGTAGATAATATCTACTGGCGATCCCACGTCTATCCACTTAGTGATTTCTTCCAAAAAACATAACATATATGTTAAGCATGACCTCGCTTTAAGAAATCCATGTTGAGATGAATTTAATAATTTATGCTTAACGAGGAAGTCCACCATATGGTCTTTAATTAACCTTTCTAATAATTTACAAATCACTGACGTTAAACTCACTGGTCTGTAATTCTCTGACTTATTTCTCGAACCCTTTTTAAATAATGGTATGATGTTTGCTTCTTTCCAATGGGAGATTTTAATGGAATTCTCTAGAGAGCACAGGGATTGAGGACCAACAATTTCTATTTTTAATCCAGGATAGCTTTCTTACTCAGCACGTACTAGAACCAACCAGGGGAGAAAATGTATTAGATATAGTTTTGTCATCACAAAAAGAATTAGTGGACAATGTAAAAATATTTGAACCATTGGGTAATAGTGACCATAATCAAATACATTTTGACATCAATGTAAAATCAGAAAGTAAAAATAAGAAAACGTACAAGAGAAACTTCCATAAAGGTAACTACAAAGATATGAGAAAATACTTAGCAAAGCTAGATTTGATTAACATTCTGATGAATAAGACCGCAATTGAATGTTGGAATATTCTAAAATATGAAATTGAGAGTATCATCGATAAATTTGTTCCCTTCCAAAAACAAGGAAAACGATGTAGAAAGAAACACTTGTCAAAAGAGGCTATTAGAAAAAAATGGTAAAACAAACTATGTGGAGGGTTTATAGGCGTACCAGAAAGGAAGAAGACTATGCAAAATACAAAGAGGCACTTAATGCAGCTACAACTGAAATCAGACAATCTAAAAGAAGCTATGAGCAAAAACTGGCATGTAACATAAAAATGACAGCAAGAGTTTTTATGCATATGTCAGGAGTAAACAAAACGTACAAGACAAGGTTGGACCTCTAGACAGTGCTGGAAATATAATATCACAGGGGTTTTTAATGGCGGAAGACCTAAATAGTTACTTCAGTTCAGTGTTTACCAAAGAAGATATTAGTTCATTACCAGTTGCTGAAGCTAAATTTCAGGGGGCTAAATCTGACTATTTAGGTCCGTTAGTTGTAACTCCAGAATTGGTAGCTAAGAAAATAAAGGCAATGAAGGATAACAAATCACCGGGAGTGGATGGGATTCCTGCAAAATTACTAATGGAAACAGTAGAACAAATCAGTATATCACTTGCAAGAGTATTCAACTTGTCATTAAAAGAGGGAGTTGTTCCGTTTGAATGGAAAGAAGCAAACATCATACCATTATTTAAAAAGGGTTCGAGAAATAAGTCAGAGAATTACAGACCAGTGAGTTTAACGTCAGTGATTTGTAAATTATTAGAAAGGTTAATTAAAGACCATATGGTGGACTTCCTCTTTAAGCATAAATTATTAAATTCATCTCAACATGGATTCCTTAAAGCGAGGTCATGCTTAACAAATATGTTATGTTTTTTGGAAGAAATCACTAAGTGGGTAGACGTGGGATCGCCAGTAGATATTATCTACTTAGATTTTCAGAAAGCTTTTGACAAAGTGCCACATCAAAGATTACTACTTAAATTAAAAGCCCATGGTATCGGGGATAGCATAACTGACTGGATAGAACAATGGCTGACTGACAGAAGACAACGAGTTGTAGTAGATGGAGAAGTTTCAAATTGGAAATCGGTTTTGAGTGGGGTACCTCAAGGATCAGTATTAGGACCTATATTATTCTTAATTTATATCAATGACTTGGACGACAGTATAACAAGTAACGTACTGAAATTTGCGGATGACACAAAACTGTTTAGAAAGGTTAATACTGATGGTGATAAACAATATTTACAAAACGATCTAGACAGATTAGTGAAATGGTCTGAGAAATGGCAGATGCTGTTCAATTTTGGGAAATGTAAATGCCTACATACAGGACATGGGAACTCGAATGTAAACTATAAAATGGGAGATACTGTTCTGGGTACTACTGTAAAAGAAAAGGACTTAGGAGTTACAATAAGCGCTGATATGAAAGTTTCAGAGCAGTGTGGTATTGCAGCTTCAAAGGGTAATCAAATTCTTGGATTGATTAGAAGAAACATAACATACAAGGGAAAAAAGTTAATTATACCTCTTTATAAAGCAATAGTTAGACCTCATTTAGAATACTGTATACAAGCATGGAGACCATATCATTAGAAGGATATAGATACGATTAAACGCGTACAAAGGAGAGCAACTAAAATGATTCCAGAACTTAGAGGCTTTAGTTATGAAGAACGCCTGAAAGAATGTGGTTTAACAACTCTAGAGACAAGGAGGTTAAGTGGAGATCAGATTGAAGTTTATAAGATATTGAATGGGTATGAAAATATTGATAGAAATATGTTTTTCTCACTCAAGAAGGATAGCAGAACTAGAGGACATGAGGTAAAATTAGTAAAGGATCAATGTAGATTGGACATCAGGAAGCACTAGTTCTCACAGAGGACAATAAATGAATGGAACAAATTGTCTACAGATTGTGTAACTGCTAGCAGCGTGAATATGTTTAAAAACAAGGTTGACACATATCTCAGGAGGGCGGGTTATAAGTAGATGAACATTGTTGGACTCTCGATAAGCCAATGGCTTCCTTGTCTACTTGCCATCTGAGCCTTTGCCTTGGATGGCAAATCTTGTTAAATCTTGTTAAATCTTGTTAATACTTACATTGTGATCGTTGCATTTAATGGACACTAAATACAAGAGTTTTCTCATAATGTTACCGCAGTGGCTCCTTGTGGATCTCTGGTCAACTGTCCAGTGTTCTTGCTCGTTGTTCAAGCTACCTGGTTGCTTCTAACCTCATTGGTCCGTCCCCATGCTCCTACCACCTAACTCGTTCCCACGTCCTTGGTCAGTGGTCTCATCGTTTGTCTCCTCGCTCCTATCAATTGAATCTTTCTCACATCCCTGGTCAATTGTCAAGTTACCTTCCTCTATGCTCCTACCACCGGACTCCTTCTCACATCCCTGGTCAATGGTCCCGATATTTCCCCTCATGTTCCTTCGACGTAACCCCTTCTCACATCCATGGTTAATTGTCGAGTAATCTTTCTCCATGCTTCTACAAAATAACTTCTTCTCACATCCCTGGTCAATGGTCAAGTTATTTTTCTCTATGCTCCTACCACCGGACTCCTTCTCTCATCCCTGGTCAATGGTCAAATTATCTTTCTCCATGCTTCTACCAAATAACTTCTTCTCACATCCCTGGTCAATGGTCAAGTTATCTTCCTCTATGCTCCTACCACCGGACTCCTTCTCACATCCCTGGTCAATGGTCCCAATATTTCCCCTCATGTTCCTTCGACGTAACCCCTTCTCACATCCATGGTGAATTGTCGAGTTATCTTTCTCCATGCTTCTACCAAATAACTTCTCTCATCCCTGGTCAATGGTCAAGTTATCTTTCTCTAGGCTCCTACCACCGGACTCCTTCTCACATCCCTGGTCAATGGTCCCAATATTTCCCCTCATGTTCCTTCGACGTAACCCCTTCTCACATCCATGGTGAATTGTCGAGTTATCTTTCTCCATGCTTCTACCAAATAACTTCTTCTCACATCCCTGGTCAATGGTCAAGTTATCTTTCACTATGCTTCTACCACCGGACTCCTTCTCCCATCCCTGTTCAAAGGTTAAATTATCTTTCTCCATGCTTCTACCACCTGACTTCTCACATCCCTGGTCATGGTCAATGGTCAAGTTATCTTTCTATGCGCTCCTACCACCGGACTCCTTCTCTCATCCCTGGTCAATGGTCAAATTATCTTTCTCTATGCTCCTACTACCTGACACCTTTTCACATCCCTTCTCAAATGTCAAGTTATCTTTCTCTATGCTCCTACCACCTGACCCCTTTCTTACATTATCGAACTCCTTCTCACACCCCTGGTCAATGGTCTCGTTATTTTCCCCCATGTTTCTACCAGGCATGGGTTAATTTCAATTGTTAATTGTTAATTTGTTAATTTAATTAACTAAATTAAGCTAATTTATTTTTAATTTTTTTTAACTTTTCCCCAAAGGCTAATTTAATTTAATTAATTAACTTTAACGAAAGTGGTTAATTTAGTTTAATTTAATTGACAAATTTCCAATTAACTCTCACTTAAGTGCTCATTTACCATTTGATATTACTTGATAACTCCCACCCATGTTATCCAGGCATTTCCAGAAGGTCTGCAGTCAGTAGCATGATAGAGATCGGCTGGTCATTCAGGCACCTGAATTGGACGGAAGGCATAGACAATAGAATGTCCTCTGCTAGGGTTATAAGTTGATGGCTAATAATGGCTTCAGCAAATTTGTGTGTGTGTGAGTGTGTGTGTGGGGGGGGTGTGGGGGTGTGTGGGGGGTGTGGGGGTGTGTACATATAGCGGTTAATGGGGAGATGTAGAGAAATGTAATATAGCTTCCATTTGGGATCAGTTACAATGTCAAATTAAAGCGAAAGCACGCAGTTCTAGTAACTTAAATGTGTATACATTTCTACTAACACATGACGTAATTGTTAATTGAATTAAAATTAATTGTTAATTTAATTTAATTGAGGAATTTGGGAGGTTAATTTAATTTAATGTAATTGACCTGAGAAATGTGTGAGGTTAATTTAATTTAATTTAAAAAAAAATTGTTCATTGTAATTTAACTAATTAACTTTTCAAATTAATTGCCCTGTGTCTGGTTCCTACCACCTAGCTCTTTCTCACACCCCTGTTCAATGGTCTCGCGCTTTCTTCCTACAGTCGGACTCCTCAAATCGAAACAGTATATTGCACTGATTGTTCTGGGCACAGCAACGATTGGTTTCAAGCGAACAGCAATTCCATTGCTTCGGTTTCCAAGATTCGCAACAAGGATTGATGTTGACGAATGAAACATTGCATGATAAGTGCAACCAGATATAGTACGTGTCGATAATC
>BSQZ01000001.1:20256499-20263999 GCA_033239005.1 Lamellibrachia satsuma | reverse complement strand
AGGGGGTGGGGAGCGTGAGAGATATAGAAAGGGGGTGGGGAGCGAGAGAGATATAGAGAGGGGATGGGGAACGAGAGAGATATATATAGAGAGAGTGGGGAGCGAGAGAGATATAGAGAGGGGGTGGGGAGCGAGAGAGGTATAGAGAGGGGGTGGGGAGCAAGAGATATATAGAGAGGGGGTGGGGAGCGAGAGAGATATAGAGAGGGGGTGGAGAGCGAGAGAGGTATAGAGAGGGGATGGGGAGCGAGAGAGATATAGAGAGGGGGTGGGGAGCGAGAGAGATATAGAGAGGGGGTGGGGAGCGAGAGAGATATAGAGAGGGGGTGGGGAGCGAGAGAGATATAGAGAGGGGATGGGGAGCGAGAGAGGTATAGAGAGGGGATGGGGAGCGAGAGAGGTATAGATAGGGGGTGGGGAGCGAGAGAGATATAGAGAGGGGATGGGGAACGAGAGAGATATATATAGAGAGAGTGGGGAGCGAGAGAGATATAGAGAGGGGGTGGGGAGCGAGAGAGATATAGAGAGGGGGTGGGGAGCGAGATATATATAGAGAGGGGGTGGGGAGCCAGAGAGATATAGAGAGAGGGTGGGGAGCGAGAGAGGTATAGAGAGGGGATGGGGAGCGAGAGAGATATAGAGAGGGGGTGGGGAGCGAGAGAGATATAGAGAGGGGATGGGGAATGAGAGAGATATAGAGAGAGTGGCGAGCGAGAGAGATATAGAGAGGGGATGGGGAGCGAGAGAGATATAGAGAGAGGGTGGGGAACGAGAGAGATATATAGAGAGAGTGGGGAGCGAGAGAGATATAGAGAGGGGGTGGGGAGCGAGAGAGGTATAGAGAGGGGGTGGGGAGCAAGATATATATAGAGAGGGGGTGGGGAGCGAGAGAGATATAGAGGGGGTGGGGAGCGAGAGAGATATAGAGAGGGGGTGGGGAACGAGAGAGATATATAGAGAGGGGTGGGGAGCGAGAGAGATATAGAAAGGGGGTGGGGAGCGAGAGAGATATAGAGAGGGGGATGGGGAACGAGAGAGAGATATATATAGAGAGAGTGGGGAGCGAGAGAGATATAGAGAGGGGGTGGGGAGCGAGAGAGGTATAGAGAGGGGGTGGGGAGCAAGATATATATAGAGAGGGGGTGGGGAGCGAGAGAGATATAGAGAGGGGGTGGGGAGCGAGAGAGGTATAGAGAGGGGATGGGGAGCGAGAGAGATATAGAGAGGGGATGGGGAGCGAGAGAGGTATAGAGAGGGGATGGGGAACGAGAGAGGTATAGAGAGGGGGTGGGGAGCGAGAAAGATATAGAGAGGGGTGGGGAGCGAGAGAGATATAGAGAGGGGATGGGGAGCGAGAGAGGTATAGAGAGGGGATGGGGAGCGAGAGAGGTATAGATAGGGGGTGGGGAGCGAGAGAGATATAGAGAGGGGGTGGGGAGCGAGAGAGATATAGAGAGGGGGTGGGGAGCGAGAGAGATATAGAGAGGGGATGGGGAGCAGAGAGAGGTATAGAGGGGGGTGGGGAGCGAGATATATATAGAGAGGGGGTGGGGAGCCAGAGAGATATAGAGAGAGGGTGGGGAGCGAGAGAGGTATAGAGAGGGGATGGGGAGCGAGAGATATATAGAGAGGGGGTGGGGAGCGAGAGAGATATAGAGAGGGGATGGGGAATGAGAGAGATATATAGAGAGAGTGGCGAGCGAGAGAGATATAGAGAGGGGATGGGGAGCGAGAGAGATATAGAGAGGGGGTGGGGAACGAGAGAGATATATAGAGAGAGTGGGGAGCGAGAGAGATATAGAGAGGGGGTGGGGAGCGAGAGAGGTATAGAGAGGGGGTGGGGAGCAAGATATATATAGAGAGGGGGTGGGGAGCGAGAGAGATATAGAGAGGGGGTGGGGAGCGAGAGAGGTATAGAGAGGGGATGGGGAGCGAGAGAGATATAGAGAGGGGGTGGGGAGCGAGAGATATATAGAGAGGGGGTGGGGAGCGAGAGAGATATAGAGAGGGGATGGGGAGCGAGAGAGGTATAGAGAGGGGATGGGGAGCGAGAGAGGTATAGAGAGGGGGTGGGGAGCGAGAGAGATATAGAGAGGGGGTGGGGAGAGAGAGATATATAGAGGGGATGGGGAGCGAGAGAGGTATAGAGAGGGGGTGGGGAACGAGAGAGATATAGAGAGGGGGTGGGGAGCGAGAGAGGTATAGAGAGGGGGTGGGGAGCGAGTGAGATATAGAGAGGGGATGGGGAGCTAGAGAGAGGTATAGAGAGGGGGTGGGGAGCGAGAGAGATATAGAGAGGGGGTGGGGAGCGAGAGAGATATATAGAGGGGATGGGGAGCGAGAGAGGTATAGAGAGGGGGTGGGGAACGAGAGAGATATAGAGAGGGGGTGGGGAGCTAGAGAGAGGTATAGAGAGGGGTTGGGGAACGAGAGAGATATAGAGAGGGGGTGGGGAGCGAGAGAGGTATAGAGAGGGGGTGGGGAGCGAGAGAGATATAGAGAGGGGGTGGGGAGCGAGAGAGGTATAGGAGGGGATGGGGAGCGAGAGAGATATAGAGAGGGGGTGGAAAGTGAGAGAGGTATAGAGAGGGGATAGGGAACGAGAGAGATATAGAGAGGGGATGGGGAGCGAGAGAGGTATAGAGAGGGGATAGGGAACGAGAGAGATATAGAGAGGGTGTGGGTAGCGAGAGAGGTATAGAGAGGGGGTGGGGAGTGAGAGAGGTATAGAGAGGGGAAGGGGAGCGAGAGATATATAGAGAGGGGGTGGGGAGCGAGAGAGATATGAGAGGGGTGGAGAGCGAAGGAGGAAGGAAGAGAGTCAGTGAACTATTGAGTGTGTGAGCAGGTGGGTGGTAAATACTACTTAGATATTAACGAATTAATTACTTGGTCTTAAGGTAACATCAAAGGCACCAACAGTTAATTAGAACGAATCCACATCGATCAAAGCACATTCCGTGTTAGTTAACCTAACACCCCGGAATTGTCATGTTTAATCATCCATATTTAACACTTCTCTAATATTAAGCTAAGCGCAATTAGAAAATGACAATTTCCCAAGCCCAACTCATCAAATGTATATGCATAATATCAATTACCCGACTATAAAAGTCGACTCGCCATCTCAACTGCCCGTCGCTCGTAAGCAGAATCGATACTCGTCCCAATAAGCAGTGCCGCGACCGCTGCAGGAGTTACCGGCCGCACAATATTCGCAATGTCAATCGCAGATCGCTAAGCGAATTACAGAACTTCAATTATGCCGGTAAACCTACTTATATGCTTCACACTTGCAACGATAATTTGTCTTGCTCCGTGGTACGCCTTCGTTAGTGCAGCGCCTTGTCCAGTACCTCGACATCACGTTCGCGAGATTCGCGCTAAGTCGAGGGAGCTCGCGAGAGCAAGTGGTTCCTGATTCATCTGCGTCTAGCGAATGCGTCTTTCTGATAGCGGCAAAGAACAATCGCCTACTTGGGATTTGTAAGCCTTAGATGTGTCCAATATCGCATTGACCTGTCCAGATGTATCAGGGAGCTTTCGATGGCGTTAATCATTCTCGCGTTGTTACGAGATTGTAATGTGGGAATGTCTGTTCAGTGAATGTTGCTTCATGTTACTGTACGAACCAACATGATAGGTGTCCAGTGGAGCAGAACCGACTTACAAAATGTCCTCCTTTCAAATGGGATAGAGCTAGCTAGGTAGCATTTAATCATGGTTATTTCCTTTTTATGTTAGCATATTGGAGTGAGACCACAGTCACTGTCGCAATTTGTGGCTGTCATAGCGTTTCCACGGCTACATGCAAATATTGTCCAACGATTTTCTTTAAGGTTTCACAGCAGAGTAAACATCAATTTTCTCACCTCATGTGTGTGAAATTCGTGAACACTATTTTTTTCAGAAACATACACGCACAAAACTTACACCCCTCAATGTCTACCTAGACCGTGCGTTCTGGCGCGTTCTGCAGAATAGCCACTGCACATGTGCTGATGCGCGGTCAGCATCTGTCTGTTCCCATCGTATGATGCAGTAGCACAAAACACATTTTATGCGATGCAAAAATTTTCCATAAAATGCACACATCACACGCAGTCGTCACTTCCCAGGAACACTTACGTAACCGCGGACGGATTCTGCCTGTGGTATATTGTGGTATACTACTACTACTACTACTACTACTACTACTACTACTACTACTACTACTTCTACTACTACTACTACTACTACTACTACTACTACTACTACTACTACTACTACTACTACTACTACTACTACTACTACTACTACTGCTACTACTATACTACTTTCCGTTCGAAACCTGTGCAATTTCCTTCCGGTGAATACATGCATAAGGAGTTATCCTGCTGTATATACTGACGTCACATCTAGGGGGAGTGTAAATTATCATCCATTTACGCCAAGGAAGACAATGTTTAAAATACGTTCTGTGGGACTAAGTGACCTTCAAAGTATTGACGAGCGTATCATGGTTAAACGTGAAAAATCGATAAATGCATATTTATTCAAAATTCATCTGAAGTTGTAGCTGACATGCAAAACATACAAGAATCTGTCGATATGGTCGCAAATACGTGGGCGTCCAAAAATATAGACCTGCGAGCCTGGTGCGTGAAGACAAGTGTGCGTTTTTTGTGTGAATATTAATAGACTAATAAGATTGCCACAGTCGTTATCGCACGCCCTGCTGGCTTAGAGTGGCTGGCACGCACCCGAACACACCGACTGTGTTGACGGCAGCTTCCGTCCGTCATTTCGCGAATCTTGACAAATGTTGAAATGCCGCGCAGGATAGTTTCGTTTTTGCTATGGAATGATATGATAAAGCGCATCTTACAAGTACTGGGGAACACGGAGCAAACTGACGAATGGGGCAAATTGAAAATCCCGTAATACCGTTAAAACAGGGAACAGTGATCAACATGGCGACATTTGCAATTTTACGCAAACTGCAACCTGAATGAGACATTTTTTTTCTTGAACCGGAATTATAAGTAAGACCTGGTTGTGTACGTGTATCGGCGAAATACCATATTCATAATTTATGTGCACACATCACTACCATAACTACCTGTTTGTAGCAATGTCAGTTGCACATTGTTGAATACAAGGTGCGTCATGATTTTCGTCTCGTTAGTAACCCAAATTTTTTATTTAACAAAATTACTTTTTGTTCATGCGAAAACGCTGTAATGTAGTTACACATTTTGAAATGTCATAGTTATCAACTTTGCGGCAAGACGACTTTTGATTCTTAATATTATCCCGAATAAATTCCGCGTTAATAGTCAGTATCGTATACAGGATCTCGCAAAGGTGCAGGCCGGGGGGTGGGTAAGTTTAATCACCCATTGGTTTATCATGTTACCATGAAAACAAATCAAACATTTAAGCCAAAGGAGAGACCATGGCCCAATGACCCCCCCCCTCTAAATACGCCACTGTTAATAATCACCATATAGATATCTTTTGAAATATTGCTTCGACGTATAGCTCCAGTGTATCAGCAAATTACATTATACTTTTAATCCGCTGTAAATGGAACCTTGGAGTACAATAGTTTCCACACCAGCACATCAATACAAACGCTTTATAGAACGTTAAATGAATATCACTGATCAGTGATGAAAACAGGATAAAATAACACTACATGCTTCAACAATCATAATTCTTTTTTATTGCATAACAATCGTGTATCCATGACAACGCGTGTCCGTTCCCAGTCCGCGTACTAACCTCACTGATATTTAATCAACGTCACAACACTAGCTGAAGAACGCAAAAATCGGTCGATTTGAAGTTTTAATAATTTCGAACGCGATCGAGTACGCGATTGTTTCGTCGATTGGCAAAACAATCGCTGGAATTTGCTAGGCGTCTAATTGTTCATTTTATAACAATTATATCAGCCATACATCACACGCCTTTCATGTAAATCTCGTCGACATTCGACGTATTCGTCATGAGGCAATTAGGCCACGTGTAGGCCACGTGTAGGCCACCGTCACGAGTTCCTACACAAGTGGAAAGTGAGGACCACCTTTGATGTTTGAATATTTGTCAGCACTTTTGCGTCGGATAAAGTAAAGTCAAAGTCTTTTGTACTGCTGCAATATAATTTTGTCGCTATCAACACCCGCGCAGTGGCTATCCTGCAGAACGCACTAACGTTTCGAAATCAATCAACGAGATGGGTCCAAAATTCGAAATTGAGGGTCATCCATCATCTGTGTGTGTATTTGTCGGAAAAACGAGGTACAGTAAATGTGGCTTTCACGCTTGTCACACGCGAGGTCAGTTAATTGACGTGTAATGTGTTATGACAGTTAAACAAAATCGTTCGGTCACATTGGGGTCACCGACGAAACGCTACAATGGCCAACAATGGCCAACAATGGCCAACAATGGCCAACAATGGCCAACAATGGCAAACATGACTGTTTTCTACCCCCCTATGCAATATAATATGCTATTTCGAGTAGATTCCAATGCGTAGATATGCCTTTATTTTGACACGACCCCTGTGGCCAGGTGGCAAACAGCATGGATAGATGAACAATTACGTTTTGCGCATATTAAGCTAATTAATCACTCGAGCGATTTGTCGGATTGACTGATGGACTTGATGAAAGCTGTTGTCTCGTGGCGCAGGCTGTGCCGGTCATTCGTCACAGAAAGAGCCTCCGCACGGTGATACGTGTCAAAGAAAAATAACGTTGTCTCTGTTACGTCAGTGCTTCGTGTTACGTTCACAGATGGCGCTGACGTCGACACCAGGGTGGTAGATGAACTGTGACGTCGACAGCGAATAAATAACAAGAGTAAATAACAAGCAGCAGCAGCAGCAGCAGCAGCAGCAGCAGCAGCAGCAGCAGCAGCAGCAGCAGCAGCAGCAGCAGCAGCAGCAGCAGCAGCAGCAGCAGCAGCAGCAGCAGCAGCAGCAGCAGCAGCAGCAGCAGCAGCAGCAGCAGCAGCAGCAGCAGCAGCAGCAGCAGCAGCAGCAGCAGCAGCAGCAGCAGCAGCAGCAGCAGCAGCAGCAGCAGCAGCAGCAGCAACAACAACAACAACAGCGGCAACAACAACAACAACAGCGGCAACAACAACAACAACAACAGCGGCAACAGCGGCAACAACAGGCACGATGTTGATTTGGTCAGATGCTACGCCTGAAGTAGACGTAAGAGCGAACTGCCTATAGGTGGCTCGTGTCGCGGCTGTTCGGGGGACACGATCGACCCACTCAACCAACCGAACAGCGAATAATATTATACGGAGACGTCTCGGGGTGTTCCGTTGAGACAAGACGTGCACCGTCGGCGTGCATCTTTGTCCACGCACTCATGTTACGTGGAAACGTCTGGAATCGCTGTCACCTTGGCCTGCGGCAGGTTTGTATTAGTTGTATTAGTATGCCAGAGATGCATGCGACCCACAACGGCGCGCACGCAACACCCCAGGCGTGCGCTCCAG
>BSQZ01000001.1:20236499-20248999 GCA_033239005.1 Lamellibrachia satsuma | reverse complement strand
TTTCACTAAGACATTATATTCATGCAAAATGGTTAGGCTCCTTTGCGTATGTGCAAATGATACAATTTACTAAACAAAAGTGTCGCGTTCTACCGACTGGACGACGCTTTCACCAAATGAAACCTTTGTGTGAATATAGCAATAATAAACTTATAGAGATATATCAAAAACTGGAGCGTACATTTCCTGGATCATGGTGCAGCATCAGGTGCATCAAGTGTGTCTAAAATGCATGTTTATGCTTAAGGCGTGAGAATGTTGCTGCACAACGGAGACGCTCTAGCGAGACGTTGCCCTGCAGTTACTCCTGGAAGATCGTAATGACCTGGGACTTGATTAAATAGGTGACGAACACACGTCAACACCCATTCCCGTTCGTCGGCGCCCCGTCTGCATAGCGCTGATTAAACCGCTCGATTTATGCGCCGTGGCCCGTAGAATTACAATCACAACATGATATATACCTGTGCAGAATTGCATCGGACGGCAGCATGTGTGCGCGGCCGAATGCCGTGAATATTAGCTTTCGTTTATACGGGGGCAGTTTGTGTAATGCCATTAGCCAGCCGGGTCTGGCTCGGTCATCAATCACCCAGACACTGCGCGGCAACAGCGCCCGAGACGGCGAGCAGAGACGGCAGGCCGCCGGGAGACACGCGCGGTCGGCGGGATCCCGTCGCATCAAGTATTGATTCTGAATTTTAATGCTCGCGGCGCACGGAACGTTGAATCGGCGTCGGCTGTTTACGCACGTTTCTTGAAGTGTGCTTTGTTTGACGCACGCAATTCGGTGGAGGTGTGGAGACATGAGAGGGAGGGGGAAGGGAGGGAGACATATATACATACATACATACATACATACATACATACATACATACATACATACATATATACATGCACGCATACATACATACATACATACAGGCATGCATACATACATACATGCATACATACATACATACATACATACATACATACATACATACATACATACATACATACATACATACGTATATACGTACAGACAGACAGACAGACAGACAGAAACATGCAGGGAGGGAGGGAGGGAGGGAGGGAGGGAGGGAGGGAGGGAGGGATACTGATATACAAAGATACAGAGTGACATAAATAAATCAAACTTTCAAAATAAAACAAACAGCGAAACAGGGAGTCCACAATGACGTCAGACGGTCATTTCTGTTCCGGCACGATTCAACAACCGACACCTCTAACCTTGCGTCAACTTATGACGCTAACCAAACATAATCTCACACAGCGGTACGTCTCAAGTGATTACTGTTACGGGCTGAGATGTCCAACATCATTCCTGGTTAACCAAAACAAACAATCAATAAAATGTACCCGCTTCAGCGCTCGCTACAATATGTTGTCGGGACAGCGGTCTGCAATTCCGACGGCTTTTCGATCGGTCGTTTATACATGCTTTTACTGCCACGATGTTGTATTGAAGGAAATGCTTGACAATATCAAAAGACACATCTCCAGCTAACCGGGTTATCACAATTCTGCAGCCTCACGGCGAGCGACCGAAATGACGGATGTGTCTTCAGAGACGGTCGTCATACAATACGGCGATATTGATTGATAATCATATTGATGTTTTATCGCGACTTGAACATTTGCAGCACGCGCCGTCAGGTTTCATTAGCGAACATCTTTGCCAAGTCTAATTTCATCACGGTTTTCCTATCGATATTACTCATTACTTATTCCATATTTAGTAATTTCCAATACGACATAGAAACTTACCTATGTTGATATTTAGCCGACTTGCGCAATCTGTGTGTGACTCTGATTGTCGCGACTGTCACAAGACCTAGTATCGGCTTTCTATGAAATATTTGATCCAATTTGCCGTTGGACCCACGTTGTGCAGTTGCCACGCCCACTGCAGCTCACAGTTATAATGGCAATGTTCTTAACTCGGATAAATATCATAGACCTTTTACACAGTAATGACCTTTTAGCTAATATTTATAATGGCCCTGGTCCTAACCCGGATAAATGTCATATACCTTTCACACAGTGATACTTTGTGTAATGTTCCTTTTAAACAACGATAGCTATTTACATCCGAGTTATAATGACAATGGTTCCATTAATCAGGATACATATACAATACAATACAATACAATATAAAATATTTTTACTGCTCTAAAATCCTTGGGAGACCCAAGCTCGGCTGCGCACCAAAACAATAAGGGTTAAGCAGTTCCTAATCGAAAAGCTGTTCCAGTTGTAAGCATTTGAATTGGTACGTGAGGAGCTGTGGGGATAAGCAAGTTTAAACAGGTGGGTTTTTAGTTTACGCCGACATGTTGTTATATTTCCTACAAACCTAACACTAACAAGGAGTGAGTTCCCAAGAGTCGGTGCAGCAACTGAAAAAGCTCAAGTTCCGACATTTGTCTTAACACTGGGAAAGAAAAATACATTGGAATTAGATGATATTTTGATCATAGCTTGTCCGCAAAGTGATGGTAATTTTTCCAGAGTTATAATGCCAATGGTCCTAACCCGAATAAACATCATATACCTTTCACGTAGTGACACACTTTTGGCTCAAAGTTATAATGGAAATGTTCTAAGCCAAATAGATATCGTAGACCTTTCACACCGTGACAACGGTTGGTTCGGAATTATGATGGCTGTGTTTCTAACCCATATAAATATAATGTGCATTTAAAACTTGATAGCATTTTAGGTGACAGTTAAAATGACGATAGTTATATTAACCCGGATACATATCATAGCTCATTCACAGAGTGGTAACCCTTTGGTCCAGAGTTATGATGTCAATGGTCCTAACCACAGACCTTTAACACAGTGATGTCACTGTGGGTCTCAAAACTATAATGACATTGTCTGACTCTGGTTGTCGCAACTGTCACAGGACCTAGTATCAGCTTTCTATGAGAGGTTTTATCTGCTGTTCAACGCACGTTGTGCAGGCGCCACGTCCACTTCCGCTCACAGTTATAATGACAACGTTTCTAACACGGACATATATGATAAAACTTTCACACACTTTTGGCTAATAGTTATAATGGCAATGGTCCTAACCCAGATACATGTCATATACCTTTTACACAGTGATACCCTTTTGGTTCATATTTGTAATGACAAAGGACCTAACCCGGATAAGCATCATAATGATTAGTTTCACACAGTGATAGCCATTTGGCTCAGAGTTATAACAGCAATGGTCATAACCCGGATTAAAATCACACACTTTTGTTGTCTTAGCCGCCTTTCCACAGAATTAGTTATGTTAATATCTTTTGAAATTAAAGCCGAAATGATAGATTATTTTTAAAGATAGCCTTGTAATTTGAAAGCTGTGTTGTCCGTCGTTTTGTAACGTGGCTTTCGATCGCCGTGTTCCACAGGACTGGAAGGACGAAAGACTCACATGGGACAAGGAAATAAGCGACCTAACGGAGATTGTTATTGACGGTAGCACGCTTTGGAAGCCAGAATTTGCTATCATTAACGGGTATGTAGCCATATTCATGATGCAAAATCATTGGCTTATCCTGATTTATGGACTCTGCCAGTTAACGAAGGCGAAGTAGAAGTAAATAGAAGTATCCATCCTTGTCAATGCACTGCGCTGATGTGTTCGACATAAGCAATAAGAATAGTTGGCACGACACATTTGTGTTTGTGATTTATCGCGTGATGTTTGCCATCTTGTTATAATCAACCGTGAGTATGTATGTATGTATGTATGTATGTATGTATGTATGTATGTATGTATGTATGTATGTATGTATGTATGTATGTATGTATGTATGTATGTACGTATGTATGTGTGTATTTATCACATATATATTACAAGAAAATGGAGCGTATGATGATACCAAGAAAATAAAACGTACAATGACAAGCAAGAATTACAGCATACATCAGAAAATGACACAAGAAAACACAGCGTAAAATAAACAAAACAGCGACATCCAGATATTGTTTATCAAATTAGTTGCCAAACAAAATTAGTGGGGGAGCTTTTTGTGGGGCCTGGTACTACAGTAGCACTTTTACCATAGTTAACCCGGCACCGATGCATGTTAGAATACACGACTACTCCTCTATTCCTGCAGCGTAAAGCACCGTGTAGACGTATGTTAATGCGCGTTTTATAACTCTCGCGTTTAACTGTATATCAATACCCGAACACCTCTGACATTCTACGTGACCCGTCTTCGCGGACGTTTCCATCTTTCCCCAGGGCGGAGACGATCTACGAGAGCTACAATGAATTCCAAGCGGTGCTGCGCCCGGACGGCTCGCTACGCTGGGAGCCGGGCGGAATCTTCAAGACCATGTGTCAAATCGACATCACTTACTACCCGTTCGACGAACAGAAATGCGACCTGACGTTCGGCGCCTGGTCGTACTACACTTCGAAGATGAACATGACGACTAACAAGGTTCTCGGTCACACCTACTCTCAAGTGGCCGCGCACTCCCATGAGTGCCTAAAAACCCTATCAATATTAAAACAAGGTTTTACGTGCCACCGTGCTAAGTGTCCGAGAGAGCACAGACTAATGCGTTGAACATCAAAAGCCAAATACACTAGCGAAGCGATGTAACAATAGCTTGGTATTTGCTCAACCTTTTAAGCACAGTCTTCACAAATTGCAATTCTTTAACGTATTTTATAAACCCCACAATCACAACGTGGAGACGACCTTTAGTGTTGTTAATGTGTCGTTTTTTATCTGCCGTCATATTAATAGTTTATGAGATCACCAGCAGGAGGCTCCATTATCACTATTAGTGTGTTTGTTGCCCGCCAGGAGGTAATCAACCAAGACACGTTCGAGAAGAACGGGGAGTGGCAGGTGATGAACACGAAAGTCAACCGCGACGAGTTCTTCTTTGTTTGCTGTCCGAACCAACGTTTCGCCTTCGTCCAGTTCTCCATCTACATGAAGCGCAAGCACACTTTCTATATCATGAACGTCATTCTGCCCGGAATCCTCACATCCGCTGTTCTGCTCTCCATCTTCTTCTGCACGCCGTCGCAGAAGGTGCACATAGGTGTCGCTGCGCTGCTCAGCTTCCGGTTATTCCTGTTGAACGTGGCCGACACGATACCACGGACGTCGGACCACGTACCTTTGTTGGGTGAGGCAATATATGTCGTACTGCTCATGATAAATAACATACACCGCTGATGTTGGAACAGGGAACAAGAAATAACACAGGGTGTATGAGAATCAAAACATATATCGCAGTGCGCTTGGAAACCAAATGCGTAACATTATGTTCGTGCAATATTGATTATCAGGCATCCTATTTAGCGGTTACACAACCATTATCTGACATATTAATTTGACCGACCTTGAGGCATGCCGCGATAGTAAAATCAAAATGGCTGATTAATCGATAACTTGGGAGTAACAGGTAGTGCTGCCATAAACATTTCAGAGCCACGTGAGATTACTGCTTCAAGGGATAATAAAATTATGGGGCTAATTAGGAGAAATATCATATATTAAGAGAAACATCTAATTGTACCCCTGTACAAAACAATAGTTATACGTCATTTGGAATATTGTATGGCGACCATATCGCAAGAAGGACATAGCTAAGTTACAGAAATATTGTATGGCGACCATATCGCAAGAAGGACATAGCTGAGTTACAGAAATATTGTATGGCGACCATATCGCAAGAAGGACATAGCTGAGTTACAGAAATATTGTATGGCGACCATATCGCAAGAAGGACATAGCTGAGTTACAGAAATATTGTATGGCGACCATATCGCAAGAAGGATATAGCTGAGTTACAGAAATATTGTATGGCGACCATATCGCAAGAAGGACATAGCTGAGTTACAGAAATATTGTATGGCGACCATATCGTAAGAAGGACATAGCTGAGTTACAGAAATATTGTATGGCGACCATATCGCAAGAAGGACATAGCTAAGTTACATAATATATTATATGGCGACCATATCGCAAGAAGGACATAGCTAAGTTACAGAAAGAATACAACGAAAAACAACTTAGCTGATTCCAGAACTGCGAGACCTTAGTTTTGAAATCCACTTAGTGGAGTGTGGATTGACAACACTAGAGACCAGGAGATTAAGGGGAAGCCAAATATAATGTTTTTATATTGATTAGTTATTGAGGATGTTGTTATAAATGTGTTCCTCAAACTTATAGAAGGCAGTAGAACCAGAGGACACAAAGCAGCATTAGTTAGGGACAGCAGCAGAGAAGGGAATACTTTTGAAAGATATCGTGAAACCCAAGGTAATATATGTAAAATATATGTAAATTAATTTGAAATGGTTTGATGATAATGACTATAACGTAAACGTTCTGGAGATATTCTATGATAAATAATAATGCTAATAAATGTCTTATATCCAAATAATTGTTCTGCGGCGATGTGCAATGGTATATCCATTATATGTGTTTGTTGTTGCAGGAATTTACCTGTCGTGCACTATGGCCATCACTACCATGGCGATGGTAACAACGGTGTTTGTGCTCAACCTGTACAGCATGCGTGAGAAGCCAGTGCCGCCGTGGGCCAAGAAGGTCTTCATCGTATACACGGCGCGCATTCTCTGCATGTGCAACTGCGCATCGCCGCACGAATCACGCGCCGCTCCACGCGACCGCCCGAGTATGCGCGCGAGCGGCATCGACGCCGATGACATCTCCGACCTTGCTGAGGACGACCAGTTCACGTCCGACACGTACAAGGCTTGCGCTGCTAATTCAACCCACGTCGTACCAAACGGCCGCTGGGTGTCGGGATCTGAAGGCGTGAAGGGTTCCAATGGCGGCAGCGGCGGCAGCGCGAGGGCCAATTATTCGAAGGATTGGGTGCACGTAGCGACGGTGTGTGATCGTCTCTTCTTCTGGGTTTGTCTTCTCTTCATCGTCGTCACAACACTCCTTCTCTTCCACCCTCTTATCACACTGCAGTACTCCGAAATACCCGCCACAGGCCCGAATGGGTAAATTGGATAGACGCTGCTCGATCGGGGGCGGAACGATAACACCGGCTAGTGCACGACGCCATTGGATCAACCCGTGCACCGCGCGAACTGATGGCTAAATATCACAGTAACGTAACCAGATTGTTATCAAACGTGGCCAATAACCTCACCTGATAGTCTCGGTGTGGCGCCAATGATGCGTGTCCGTTGGATGAAGGACACCACTGACTTCAGAAAATATTCACTAAAGGCCAGTGTACACGAGCGATTTGTGCCCCAGTTGATCGGCCGACACCGAATCGCATGATAATGTGCTGCGAAATTGTATGTGCGTTTAGACGAGTGACGTGTCTAGACACCTCGGTTTAGACCTTGATTCGTGCCAATCGTATGAATCTCATTTGGCACTGCTTCAAAATCGCCGCAGACTGTCGGTCATAATGAACTCGGCTCCAATTCCACCGATTCAATCGTGGCCACAAATTGGCCTAGCTAACATGTCTCGTGATGGTGTTTACTCGACCAATTCGTGCACCATGATATCGCGCGGCCGACCGATCGGGCAATAAATCGCTCGTGTAAATCGGACATTATGCTAAAAACGACTCAAAAATCCAAAATCCCGTACGTAGTTTTCCAATCGCGCGACGAAGGAACGATTCGGTTTTACCCAGCCCCGTCCGTCCCGAAAGTTGTGAACCCATGGATTCAAGCAACATGGACGGGGCTCAGAGTGCAGAAATGACACATGCTTCAGTTGGGGTAACTAACAACGAGGCCGATGCGTGTTTTATGACATCCGCACGGTAGACGTCATAGTCGATAGCGTACATATAATATTATACATGTCAAGTGTAGATCAACTGCACGTGACATCTGACACCAAGTTTATTCATGTTTGTCTATCAAATATGTTTAACCCTTCTCGTATGCAGTACGAATGCGACATGTTCGGCTTCGATCAACTTTGTTATGCATTTTTGCTAAATATAATGGCCTTACTTTCCGATGTTTGTTTTAATTATATTCTTAACATCAATGTACGTTCCAACGACAACATTAGATCAACATATACTATAAATTCTAATTTTCACGTCCGACAATTAAGAACCGACTTCGAGCAACGCTAGATGTAGGCCATCTACATAATTATTATATATGCCCGTGATTGGAAACATAGCCGGTAGAAGGAGCCACCGCAACAAGACACACCTTCGTTGTGACGTCATTGGTAACTAGTTTACTATTCGATGATATGAATCATAGAACAAAATAGGGGCACACAAATAAAAAAATCACTACTAAGATCAGAAATTGCAGCATTTCCCAAAATAGTCGGCATTGTAGCTTAGCAACTAGCATATATAAAGGTAATCAGAAAGCAACTATGCTTTTATGTATTTAAATTTATTACGCAGAGATTAACGTGGCGACGGCAAACCGACGAGTAACGATTAAACGCACGGAAAATACAAGATCCTAGTTATTTGCAGATCATTATTCTAGGAGTGGGAATTTAGCTACGGCCCCTTCCGTAATGTGGGGCATAATCGGTCAATTTCTAAGCAAGATTATTACGTAAATGCATAATCGAGTAATAATAATAATAATAAAAATAATAATAATAAAAATTAATAATAATAATTAAAAGATTTCACTCAGGATTTTCTAAAAAAACATTTTTATTGATTTAATTTGGTTGGTTCACCATGTCTAAAAATAACTTAATTCAATTGTAATGACAAAGTGGGAGAGGAGCTAGCCTAATGCAGAGTGGGTGAAGTGGGAGTAATATCAGAATAGATATCTTTGTCCACTTGCATCAAGGTTTGTTTGCTTTGGGTGACAATCTTGTTCAGTCTTGGCAACGTTGACCACTGTAACCCATATGATGTTCTTGATGGCACGCAATCCCGACGGTCTCTTTCGAATGTTTAACCCTAACATTCCGTGCTTGATAACAGCGTTTCTTACTGGAGTTTTGATCAGCTGATTTTCCATAGTTATTAAACAAACGCAAGGAGCTGGTTATTTGCCATTCTCTGGATAGAAACGTTCGTTCCTATACAACACTGGAGTAGTTTCCAGTTACATAAACTCTTATTATGTCTGCCAGATTTGTCATACTCTGCATCCCTTCGCCCTTCCCTCACCCCCGCTTCATTGCCACATCCTTCGATGTTGCACTGCCTCTCTGCCTCCTTCCCCTCCCATATCTTCCCCCACCTGTCTTCCTGCTTATACTACCGTCCGTCCACAGTCCCTCTCTCCATTCATATCTCCATCCCCCTTCACTCCCTCGTCTACCTCCCTTCCTCCCACCCTCCCTTCCTTCATACCCTTCCATTATTCCAAATATTTTCAAGTGTCGCTTCGAGATTTGTGCCCTCCGAAACGAAGAAGTAAAATTCATCATTGACGACCTTGAGTTATAGCAGCAATCACCATGGTGACGTGCGAAGATTGCCGTAATAATTACTCACGGGTGATATGTTATATGGCATTAATTAGGCAGCCGTATGCGCATTTGATGATTTAATCCGGAACAACTATGCAACGACTGTGCGTAACGTATATTTAGTAGCCGATAATTGCATTCGGCAATTCCATGACCTCTTGACTCGGTCGCACGCTTCACTGGCGCACAAAGTAACCGTCGGACGCTCCATTCAATGTTTACTCATAAACCTGGTAGCAGCGATGGAAGGAGCATTAAGTCGAGTTCTTCTGCGTACACTTAGTGGATTTGAAAGTTAGACGCGGCGTGCTACTAAACTCGGGGCAGAGTCGAGCGATCACGTCGACTTTGGCGTATCAAGATCCCGCATTTCGGTGGCGGAGTGCCACCGCCCACTGCCTTCAACGCAACGGCTCCGACAGCCTCCAGCACGGTCGGTGGGCACAGGCATGTCTTGACTTTCTTGTTGAATTAACCTCACGAATTAATTATTTAGGACAAAGTAATTGAACCGTAAAATTTATCTCATGTTACAGAAGAAGAGACGTAAACTTAGGACAAAGTAATTGAACCGTAAAATGTATATCAGGTTACAGAAGAAGAGACGTAAACTTAGGATAAAGTAATTGAACCGTAAAATTTATTTTATGTTACAAAAGAAGAGACGTAAACTTAGGACAAAGTAATTGAACCGTGAAATGTATCTCAGGTTACAGAAGAAGAGACGTAAACTTAGGATAAAGTAATTGAACCGTAAAATTTATCTCATGTTACAGAAGAAGAGACGTAAACTTAGGACAAAGTAATTGAACCTTAAAATGTATCTCAGGTTACAGAAGAAGAGACGTAAACTTAGGATAAAGTAATTGAACCGTAAAATGTATCTCATGTTACAGAAGAAGAGACGTAAACTTATGACAAAGTAATTGAACCGTAAAATGTATCTCATGTTACAGAAGAAGAGACGTAAACTTAGGACAAAGTAATTGGACCGTAAAATGTATCTCATGTTACAGACGAAGAGACGTAAACTTCAATACAAGATGTTGGGTGGAATGTGGGTTTTTGCAAACGCACGAGCGAACATTTTCTGGAATAAGTATGATAACTTTTTATTGTGCAAAACGAGAGGCATTTGTGCAATAGAAATATGTCAACGCAATATCACCCAGTAAATACAAACTGACACACATTTATCTTGTTTGCTAAACAATCTGCCGCTATACATATTGCAAACAGTAGATGCAACGTTCAGCCCTACCAACGTTCAGCGTTACCAACGTTCAGTCCTATCAACGTTCAGCCCTACCAACGTTCAGCCCTACCAACGTTCAGCCCTACCAACGTTCAGCCCTACTAACGTTCAGCCCTACCAACGTTCAGCCCTACCAACGTTCAGCCCTACCAATGTTCAGCCTTCCCAACGTTCAGCCCTACCAACGTTCAGCCTTACCAACGTTCAACCCTACCAACGTTCAGCCGTCCCAACGTTCAACCTTGCCAACGTTCACCCCTACCAACTCAACCAAATCTACAAAAGAACTACACACATGGCGGAATCGATCGCATGTCATTGTTTGGCGGTCCATTGTTTGGCGGTCCATTGTTTGGCGGTCCATTGTCCCCCTGTGCTACGCCTTTGGCGCACTAGGCTAGAAACAGAAGACACAACGTCATTAATCATGAACCCGCTGACCGCATGCGCCGGTATTGTTGTAACCAGAAGGCGTTAACTGGAAACATGACATAACCCGGAGCTATTTAGTTGGTTCCGTGTGTATTGAGCCACTGGCAAACCTTATTCGTTTTAAAAGAAGTCGATGCGAGACATACAATTTGGCCGAGGCGCCACTGGAAAGACGCCACAGGTGCAAGTCCTCCAGTTGCACTCTGCAGCGTAAAAGGAAACCAAGCGCTCACTAAACGGAGACTTTTGCTGACGCAGTTGTAATGGGATATCTCCACTACCGCCTACTCTGTATTGGGCTGCGTTATGGAAGCTCTCCCACTTCACCTATCTTGATATTATTCCCATGTTCCCTACGTTGTGTTAGGATAGGATAAGTCTCCCATATTGTCATTATAATGTAATAATTCAGGTTTAATAAGCTGTAGACAACTAATAGTTATTATAGGAATTATTTTAGCGTGAAGAAAACAATTACTTGAAACATTTTTAGATATACATTTTTTTATCATAATAAATGTATATAATGTTTTTTTTATTAGGTTCTTTTATCAAGAACGCCAGGTGATCTGATTTTAACTCCCTCCTCAATTGAATATTTAACACTCCCTCCTCAGTTTATTTAGCCAATGTGAATACTTAAAACTCCATCCTCAGTTGGTTTAGCCCATATGAATACTTAAAACTCTTACTTCAATTGGCTTAGCCTATGTGAATACTTAAAACTCCCTCCTCAGTTGGTTTAGCCCATGTGAATACTTAAAACTCTTACTTCAATTGGCTTAGCCTATGTGAATACTTAAAACTCCCTCCTCAGTTGATTTAGTCGATGTGAATATTTAAAACTGCCACTTCAATTGATTTAGCCCATGTGAATACTTAAAACTCCCTACTCAATCGAATTAGCCCATGTGAATACTTAAAATCCCCCTCAACTGATTTAGCCCATGTGAATATTTAAATCTCTTCCTCAATTGATTTAGCCCATGTGAATACTTAAAATTCCCTCCTCAATTGATTTAGCCTATGTGAATACTTAAAATTCCCTCCTCAATTGATTTAGCCTATGTGAATACTTAAAACTCCCTCCTTAGTTTATTTAGCCCGTGTGAATAATTTAATAATATGTAAAGTCCGTTTAATAGAAGCGTACACGCATTTGATAAAATCATCGAAATAATTGATTTTAATAGTTATGTTTAGTGATTTGCAGAAACACGAGTAGCCGCACGTTATAGTAATTGGCCAGGCCATTTTGTCGTCTAAAAGTTTTTAATATTTTGTCTGATGATTTCATCAAAATATAGATAACACATTTGCACAAACGATCTAGCATGTCGTAGTGGATACAGATACGT
>BSQZ01000001.1:20193999-20231499 GCA_033239005.1 Lamellibrachia satsuma | reverse complement strand
CCTTACTTACAGAATCAAGCCTCAAGTCCCAAAATTACGCATAGGCTACCTAGTACTGACACCTGGTGATCGTAGGCTACACTAAATATGCAGGAAGGTCATATTATTTTTTAGTGAACAATATAGGCCAACAATACGCCTACAAGTAAACTAATTTTCACACGATTTTGAGGTATTGGAACTGGCTATGCTATGCACTAATCTACTAATTACTATAATAAGCCATAATTTGACGACATTGTCACTGAAATAAGTTTAACTGAATGATGACCTTTTTTATAATAATAAGAAACTGACCCGATTAGAGTCTGGAGCAAGCGCTCCTTTGGCCTTGATGATCTGGGGGTTCGTGGTTCTCCCCGCAGAGAACTTTTTGCCAGTGTCAGAGTCGGAAAACATGTTCCCAACCATCTTACAAAAATCGTCCGTTAGTGCCAACGGCAAGTTGCCCTTGGCAAACGTGGTTTCCGCTGCCGCTACCCTGTCAACCTCGGTGCCGCCGGAGACATACCGCGCGATACCGCCACCCATACCAATAACATGTTCACAGAACGTTCAACGGCTCACGCACAACAAGAACGGCCTAGTGCGTGAGAAATATATTTTAATTTTGGTGTTAAAAACAATAGAGGAAAGTACCAAAAAAACTGGACGTTTCAGCCAAAAAGCGGGAAAGCGGTACCAAGGTGAAAAAGCGGGATTTCCCTTCCGAAATCGGCAATGTTGACACCTATGCTATTAATTACTGATAAAGCACGTTTTAAAAATGAAAAAATTATTTACTGATTTAACATGATTTAACATGTATAGCATATAACATGTATATTACATACTTATTTTTTTTAGAATACTGTTGCAAATTGAATTTAAATACCAGCATGTGATTTTTCTATTTTGAATTATTATGAACGTTAATTTTAAAACGTATTTTGATGGCATAGTAAACATTCCATTATACAGAATAAAACATGTTTCGGTTAGACTGTTGTGTTAGTATAACTCTAAACCTTCATAAAAGAAATTATTATTGTGGAGCATGCATATAAATGCAGTACATATTGTTTGACCATGTCGAAGGGTGCTAGAGGGGTTCTGTTCGAAGCGCCGCAAGCCTACACACGGTATACAAAATGTTGTTCACGTGGTCTGAAAAGTAATTTATTGTACTTTCTTATGAAGTGTGGGGCCAGATTAGGATGGAACAATTACCCGTCCAGCTAGCATGAACCCACACTGGTGAGTGACGGTAATAGGGTACGCTATTCTCCTTTGTCTTCATGTTGGTTTTATGCAAATTTATCTGTAAATGCTCACTTCCGGCCCCCAACGACACCCTGCCCACCATCGCATTTCACACATAAACACAGCTGGAATTAAAATAAGAGAAGAGAAGAAACAATACAAATTTACTTCTAACATTTATTAAAACAACTAGCATTAAAATGTAACAACACTAATACCAATGGTTTATTTTATAATGACATAGGTACATTTAACGTGTTATGATTAATGTATACAGCTGAACCACACTGGGTTGAATCTGTACTGATCGCAAAACAGTTTGCACATTAGATTAAATGCCTTTCTGTCTGCGTGTATCTGCGTGTGTGCGTACAAGCGTGAGTGCGTATGTGCGTATGTACGTATGTATGTATTTATGTACGTATGTACGTATTGTTATCATGACAGTCATTACGTCATTTTGCTAGTAAAGACAAACGCAAACATGTTTCTTTCCTTGCTTCAGGTGTGGAGCCGCGGACGTCGCTAACACCAAAGACATGTTTCTTTCCTTGCTTCAGGTGTGGAGCCGCGGACGTCGCTAACACCAAAGACATGTTTCTTTCCTTGCTTCAGGTGTGGAGCCGCGGACGTCGCTAACACCAAAGACATGTTTCTTTCCTTGCTTCAGGTGTGGAGCCGCGGACGTCGCTAACACCAAAGACATGTTTCTTTCCTTGCTTCAGGTGTGGAGCCGCGGACGTCGCTAACACCAAAGACATGTTTCTTTCCCTGCTTCAGGTGTGGAGCCGCGGACGTCGCTAACACCAACGACATGTTTCTTTCCTTGCTTCAGGTGTGGAGCCGCGGACGTCGCTAACACCAAAGACATGCAGCAATCGAAGGTTAGTGGAACAGTTTCCAGAGATTCCCAAGAAACGTAAAATTAATTTGTCATGTTTTGACGTATTGGCACGTTGATCTCCGAATCTAGATGTTGTCATCAATAGCCACACGTAAGCAGGAGCAATGCAATGCACATTGTCCAAATAGCGTGCATGTAAATGTGTTATATATAGTCTAACAAGAAATTATGTTTGCCCCCACACTGCATCTCACATGACTGCCCTCCAATAATATTCCAGATTGCGCTTAGTCGTGTACACGAATCACGGTTTTCAAACCGGTAATGCATCTTGAGCAAGTTCCTGTCAGCTAGATTCTATCCATTAAATAATAACGGATGTTAAAGTTGACTTTCTAATATATTACGACTAGTTAATTATATTAATTTGGTATACACGTACCTATATGTCTATATGTATAGCTACCTATCGGTCTATCTACATAGCTATCCACATGCTTGTCTATCTACATACAAGTTTTCCTGTTTATCTGCATGTACATCAGCCTGCCTAAACATCTGTAAATATGCGGTATATTTGTCTGTCTACATGCCTTCATATAACCCAACAGATACCCACTTACACTTGTAAACTACGACGGAAAGCCGGTGATATTTGCCTGTATACGTGCTGCATTTCTGCCTTTCTACATGCCTGTCCATCTGCGTCTCTACACGCCCGACTATTTGTCTGTATGTCTGTGTGTCTGTCTGTTGCCTATCTATCTCTGTCTATCTCACTAGCAGTCCTCCCGCCCGTCTATTGGTGCATCACTCAGTCTACAGCTATACACCCTCTATGTATCAGGAACCCCGTAAGGACGAGGAGAAGGCGGCGTCGGAGAAAGGACCCAGCTCTCCGACGTCGGTGGCGAGCCGGATGGAGACACCCACCCGCAAACCATCCGTGATGAACCTTATGGGCAGGGCGAGTAACGTTAGTACGCCGGCTAGAAAACAGACGCAGGGTTAGAAAGGGAGTACCCTCGAACGTGTGGCGTTATTCGACACGATGTGTTGGTTGCGCGATTAGCTAAGACACCTCAATTATGAAATAACAGTGGCCAATTTTGTACCGTGAATTGGATCTAGATAAATTAGTTGAATAGTCTGTGATGAATAAGCAAATATGTTTTAAACTTCGTACATATAAAAGTGTATCATTGTGGAATGCTTGAATTATATTAGTCTTCTAAGATCTGCTCGTTGCACATTTTGATTAGAGAATGTCTTTCTTTTCGCGTCGCGAGGTATATCGTAGGAAGATCCATACATCATTGTCAACTGTTTCTTTGCCAGGCATCCCTCGCAAGCATCGGCATCTCGATGAGGTTTACTCGCAGTCTCCGGGAAGCTGCAGCCAAAGTGAAAGTGAGTAGAGTGATCAGTTCGGAGACATACACCTCTCCCAGCTCCTCCATTCTTTGCTTGTCTACTCTTCTCATCCAGCTGTTTTCACTAACTTGCACTTTCTCTTGTTGTTATACCGTCATCGCCATTGTCTCCAGGCCTTATATCCTGGACGATTTGCATATTAAATCACTGGCTAGCGTAGCATCTTGACGTAAGTAAAAACGATGAATTGGATTTTTATGAAAATGTTTCGGGAGAACCAATGGCGGGAATTTTTGGTTTAAAACTGGCCACTATTTATGACGCTATTTTGACACACATCTATTTTGATATAGATATGTGTGTAGTGGTATCATTTTGTCACACGTACATGTTTTCGTTCACAACTACACTGTATTACAAAGGATTACACATATGTAATGGTGTTGCTGTGTGGCAGCCATTTTGGATTCCAAGATAACCGCCGTTTATAACACGATATATAATAAGCTTATTATTTTTTACAAGTACATGTTTTCAGTGACTGCCACACGAGTATTACAAAGGATGAAATATGTATATAATGATGTTGATGTGTGGCAGCCATTTTGTATTGTTTCGCAGGAGAAAGAGAAAGTGCCAGTGGAGAACACGTACCGACTGGCTCCAGACAACAGTGACATATTTAACCCGTGCAAAGTGTCAAATGCTCTCGAAGTCCTGCTCTCGGCGTTCCTTGCCAGCAAGTCCTATTCACCTGTGCAGTCGCCTCGTCTCGTGTGCGATCTGACGGCGCGAATCCTCGCCCGGGCCAAAAAGTGGGTATCGGCCAATACTGATGCATATCCGCACTTCCACTGCACACGCTTTTATCGCTAAATGGATTTGCTTTTTATCCCATCTGCTTAATTTTAATGCTTCCCCCCAAATGGCATATTTATATTGTTTGCTAACAGCAAGGTTGACATATAACGGCCAAATTATATTTAAAATGGCGGTGGTTTATTAAAGCACAGTTAGGCCGTCAAGCGGTTTGAATATTTATTTGATTAACTGGTTGATTGATTGACTGATTGAATGGGTTTATTAAGAGAAATTGTATATATGATTAACAGTGTAAAACTGTATCATATATAAAACAATACCAAGAAAAGCACATAAAAGCACACCAATGCACAATTGGTTACAATGTGTTCCTCAACATATTGTAAATAAAATAAATAAATAAGTTGACATGATAATATCAGAAAAAGGAAAAGGTTTCATACTTTATAACATGATTTTACAACAAACTAACGATTATGCTCTGCACCTTCAATATATCCCCAAATATTTGAAAAATCACGCACCATTCTGAAATCTTGGCAATATACAATGGCAGACAGCGTTGTGTCGGCAGGTTCAGCTACAGACGCTACAAACTGGTGGCACACGCCATCGTTGGCCAGCCGAGTGACGTGGATCTGCAGGTGGCGTCTCGATGTTTGTGGGTGGCTGGCATTGACGATTTCGCGACAGCCACGTTTAGCAACGGCCGGATATACGCCGTGGTTGCCGTCTATGCAATCTACTTCGAGTGAGACAGTGTCGATGTGATGACGTTCTTTAATTGCTTGTATGTTCTACATCATCCACACAAGCTACGTTGGCCAAACGAATAATAAACATACATTACTACTAAATGTAAACATTAATATCATATTACGAAAACCCATCTTTCATAGTATGCAAGGCAACGTAATCGTGCGTGCGAACATACATCTTCCAGATAGCGATATATTTTCAGGAAACTCGTCCGATATAATCTCGTTGTACACAGGGCATCACGACGTGTTTGATAATTTAACGATTCCTCGCGATATCTTGTCTAAAAGACGACGTTGAGAGAAGTGAAAGCTGTCTGGAGGTAAGGTTCTTACGTGTCTGGAGGTTGAGCTCTTATTTGTCTGGATATACGTTTTTTATGTGTCTGAAGGTACGGCTTTTATGTGTCTGGATGTCAGGCTTTTATGTGTCTGGAGGTATGGCTTTTATGTGTCTGGAGGTACGGCTTTTACGTGTCTGGAGATACGGCTTTTTGTGTCTGGAGGTACGGCCTTTATGTGTCTGGAGGTAAGGCTCTTATGTCTGGAGGTACGGTTGTTATGTATCTGGAGGTAGGGCACTAGTGTGTCTGGAAGTACGGTTGTTATGTGTCTGGAGGTAGGGCTTTTTTGTATCTGGAGGGACCGCTTTTATGTATCTGGAGGTACGGTTTTTGTGTGTCTGGTGGTAGGGCTCTGGTGTGTCTGGAGGTACGGCTTTTGTGTGTCTGGTGGTAGGGCTTTGGTGTGTCTGGAGGTAAAGCTTTTGTGTGTCTGGTGGTAGGGCTTTGGTGTGTCTGGAGGTAAAGCTTTTGTGTATCTGGTGGTAGGGCTCTGGCGTGTCTAGAGATGTTAACTGATGTTTTTATTTGATTTATTCAATGTACACATAAAGCCTGCACATACTTCAAGTGTGAATACAAAGTGATAGCACTTATTATTGTTACATTGATTAAATGTATGCACATTGATTAAATGTATGCACATTGATTAAATGTATGCACATTGGTTAAATGTATGCACATTGATTAAATGTATGCACATATAAGCACACAATAAGCTTCAATCCTGATTTTTTAGATAATTGAATACAAGTGTTTTACTAGATAATTATATCAATTGAAACTCTCCGAGTGTTCTATGCCTACTACGTGGAGATTCAGTCCATGCCTGTGCACATGTATGGTAAAAACGTTTTACCACATGATTTTACATATGGCAAGTGGAAAGACAAAATACAATATATTGAATTAACATTGTGTTGATTAAAGTTTTTAGGTTTAGTGAATGGGACAAATAATTTGGAGCTTTGCCATTGATAATGCTATGAACAATGTTTAATTTAAGTTGTTTACCGGTAACATATCGACACGTCGATGCTCTTTTGAATCAATGTGGGTTTTGTCTGGTGCATATAAAAGGAGCCGAATTCCTGGCCGGATTCGGGAATGTCCATCAGGTGCCCGGGTACCTCCCTTTATTTTGATCGGATTTTTTCATCAGGTCAGAATTAATTGTCCATACACCGCGAGGTGGCGCCTTCCTGAATTTGATCCTCAGATGAGTACATTTCTAACACACACACACACGTGGGGCATTGCCAAAAAATACTGCCATAAGAAAGTTAGCCGATGTCAATGATTTTATTTGTCACAACAAGTAGCAGCATTCATTAAATGGAAACGTTTAAAATATCGGACATTTGGCAATGATATGCTGCAGTATGAAGCGGATTTAAACACGCGCAGGAATTTTGGTGGTAGCAATCCCGAAACACTGTAAGCGCATTGATATGTTGCGAGATCTTGTAATTGGTCGGGTAAGCGCGTTTGTGACATGATTAAAAGAACTGGGGTAAGTTATTTTCACGAAACTGTTTAGCACATTGGCAACACATTGCCAGTGGATTTCATAAAGTATTAGAATTTTTGGTGGTCACGTGTTCTTGCAATCATGCAAAACGCTAACGTGGTCACCAATGGAAAAAATAGCTGTGGTCCTAACCCTTCTGTCCTATGTAGAACGTTTCACCACGCTTTGTACACACACAGTGTTGCTGCTGAGTGAGCGCGCGATGTAGGCCTGACGTCATCGACCTCTTAATGATACACAACATGCATCATAAATATAATGTATGATTCGCGCCAACATCAACCATCATAAATATAATGTATGATTCCCGCTAACATCAATTGTCACCTATGCATTTATTTATGTGTGTTCCTTACATTGCATCAGTTTCTTTGTACAAGTCCCAACACGCAAGCAATAGTAGACGCCGCCAGCATGTAAACGTGTTCGTTCATCTATGATATTTGTGAAGAGTTGTCAACGACAAGACACATATACTGAGATGACACGACATATGTAGTTGTCAGACAAAACGTTTTGGCTGGAAAAATCGTAAGTTATAAAAGGTTTTCAGGACGATCAATCGTTCATCGTTGTGTGTTGGAAAGCAGCGAACTCTTTTTCATTGTGTGCATGTCATTATTTTTTATTAAAGTGACATAAGGAGGGAGGGAGGCAGGGAGGGAGGGAGGTAGGGAGGCACGCAGGGACGGAGGGAGGGGGGGAATGAGGGAGGGGGAGGGAGGGAGGGAGGGAGGGAGGGAGGGAGGAGGGAGGGAGGGAGGGAGGGAGGTATACTACGAGTGATATGCCGTGAAATATTTAAAGGGATCTTTGAAACGTGTTGAGTGAAGAACTACCTGTGTCATTTTTAGGTGCTCCACGAAGGTGATACACATGACAATCCTTAAACTGCACACACTCATCTACATTCAAAGGTGAGAGAGGAACGAACACCGATAGGAAGGGACCGCATCATTACATATCATCAATAGCTATGCATAATTCATAGTTCCTGTCAGTTATATAGATGGCTCATCGTATATGTAACGTACACACCGTTGCTGCGTTTTACGCAATTTAATTCGAATGAGACGGTGTCGACTTTTTCCATACATTACACGACACACAATATGCTGCTACAACAATTTATAACAGCAACTTTGAAGCGTAAGACGTAGTAATACCACAAGCATAGCCACCAAATAAGCGACGATCCAGACAGACATGTTATACTCCACAAGTACGAAGTGTTTGTGTGGGCGACCCGTACTTGCCCTGTTCGGTGTGTTCTGTGTAGGCTACTTGTATACGGTTTACATTGACACCCAGTTGCACGATGGAAAGGCGACTTTGCTTGCGAAGACACCTTTTCGAGATAACGATACGCTTTCGAGAAACTCGTCCGACGTAATCTCGTTGCACGATGGCAAGGCAGCCTTGCCTGCGAAGACGCATCTTCCAGACAACGATATGTTTTCAGGAAACTCGTCCGACGTAATCTCGTTGCACGATGGCAAGGCAGCGTTGCCTGCGAAGACACATCTTCCAGACAACGATATGTTTTCAGGAAACTCGTCCGACGTAATCTCGTTGCAAGATTGCAAGGCAGCGTTGCCTGCGAAGACACATCTTCCAGACAAAGATATGTTTTCAGGAAACTCGTCCAACGTAATCTCGCTGTACAGAGTTTACCACGACGGATTTGACGGCAGATTTGGCAACCTGTTGTTCCAATACGCGGCCGCGTACGGCATAGCACGGATGAACAACCGATCGGCCGTCGTCCATAAGACACGCTTCAACTCGTTGTGGGAGGTGTTCGCTAACTTGACCATTCCTCGCGATAACCTGAAGAAAATGACGACTTTGAGAGAGGCGAAATATGGGACGTACGACCGGAAGTTCGAGCGACTGCCCGACTCAAACGTACTAATACACGGCTACTTTCAATCGTGGAAATACTTCCAGAGATACGAAAGCGACCTGCGAAAACAGTTCGTGTTCAAGGGATCCGTTCTCTCTGAAGCCAGGGATTACCTAATGGATATTGCTCGGACGTACACCGCTGAATCAACGGCCGAAAATATTACTTTTGTCGGTGTTCACGTCCGACGTGGAGACAGAGTGACCAAGTATTCGGGCAGATACCAAGTGCCCAGCAAATCGTACCTCGTCCGGGCGATGAATAACTTCCGCCGGAACTACTCACGAGTGCATTTCGTCGTTTGCAGTGACGACCTCGCGTGGTGCAAACAGAACCTGCGCAAGCAGAAACACGTATCGTTCTCTGAAGGTAAAGCGTTCAGCGTCGACTTCGTGATACTCAGTCTGTGCAATCACACGCTGTCGACGGTAGGTACATTCGGCTGGTGGGCGGGCAAGCTGGCAGGTGGCACCACCGTCTATTACGTGAACCATGCCAAAAAATGGACGAGCGTGTATAAACATCTCAAATTCGCTGATTACTTTCTGCCGCAGTGGATTCCGATGTCTGACTGAAACGTTGGTTGCATATCCCCACAATGTGCCTGCAGATAGTCAACCAAATGGGCGACTTCTTCGTGTCTGTTAATTATTCTGTTCTATATGTGAAGTCCAAATGCCCAGTTGCCTCAAGTGAATTCGTTTTGTCTCAAGTGCATATTACATGCAAATGGCGTTCTCATTGGACACCAGTTCTGTGACGTACATTAACGAGAATGTATAACGGCGTAGCTGAAACGTAGCTGGTTGTGAGCTTCATATAATTAAAATACCATACCAAATATAAAGTATCGTAAAATACATATACATTAATATTGTTATATTCCATGTTTTAGTCGTTATTGATGTAGTATATTTACCGTCTGAAATTGCATAAAACGGAATTTCACAGACCAATAAATCATCCGATTAAAAAGTTGTATTTCATCTCCATCAGTGAAAATTAATTGGCGCTTCTTTAAATTTTCGAAAATACTACGAGGTGAGAGACAACAATAACACCACGTTTAGAAATTATATTATTTTAATCCAACCGAGATGTTAAATACTAATGCACCCGGTGTTGCAATGTCCCGTAAAACAGTCGTTCAATTAACCTATGTACATCGCTTGTTGTCTAGTAGTCCAACATATTTATTTTTTATTGAAATTACAGAACAACAGAAGATTTAACATATTTTCCGATGGTGATAACTGGCTACAAAGTGAACAAAACAGCTTGACTCACGGAGTATATTATGTAGGAGATAGTTGAAGTAGACCGTTGTGTTGTGTTGTGTTGTGTTGTGTTGTGTTGTGTTGTGATGTGTTGTGATGTCGTTTGAGCTGGCTCAATCTCACAGAGGTCATTTATCCAATTCCACGTCTTTCAAAATAGTGACACAGTCCAATCTGAACGTAGAGAGAAAGAAATAATTCCTGATTCCTGCCTTCCTTGCACCAATAGATTCCTGCCTTCCTTGCACCAATAGATTCCTGCCTTCCTTGCACCTAATAGATTCCTGCCTTCCTTGCACTAATAGATTCCTGCCTTCCTTGCACCAATAGATTCCTGCCTTCCTTGCACCAATAGATTCCTGCCTTCCTTGCACCAATAGATTCCTGCCTTCCTTGCACCTAATAGATTCCTGCCTTCCTTGCACCTAATAGATTCCTGCCTTCCTTGCACCAATAGATTCCTGCCTTCCTTGCACAAATAGATTCCTGCCTTCCTTGCACCAATAGATTCCTGCCTTCCTTGCACCAATAGATTCCTGCCTTCCTTGCACCTAATAGATTCCTGCCTTCCTTGCACCTAATAGATTCCTGCCTTCCTTGCACCAATAGATTCCTGCCTTCCTTGCACCAATAGATTCCTGCCTTCCTTGCACCTAATAGATTCCTGCCTTCCTTGCACCTAATAGATTCCTGCCTTCCTTGCACCAATAGATTCCTGCCTTCCTTGCACCAATAGATTCCTGCCTTCCTTGCACCTAATAGATTCCGTAGAGCATGTCACTGCAGTGGTGTCTGGGCTGCAAAAAGTGCGCATGCGCATGTTCTACGTCAGAATAGTTCTCATCATGCACAAACAACCCATATAGCATGTATAAATCTCGCGACCTATTTTTAGCCCTGGAGGTTACAGTGCATGAGCGAAAATCGGGGCATATCAGTGAACGCCGGAAGTAGCGAAGGTTTCATTCCATGAATTCAAACTAATCACTTGTCTGAGATAGAAATATCAATCATGCTTTATCATATTAAAACAACCAGTCTTCTTCATTTTTTTATTGGGCACCTTCTGGGACTAACATACGAGTTTACCTGTATCCTGTAGGGTTTGTTAGCGTAGACGCTGCCATTGGGCACTATTAACGCATGTGGCTAGACTTTATTGTCTATGCACTTACATATTTTAAAACTATACACTGGGAAGAAAATAAATTTACTTTACTTCGCTTAATGGCAAGCCAATGCATACCAGTTGAGCCAATGACAGCCATCATTGGCCCAATCACGTTTTTGTAATGGCAAGCCAATGCCAGTTTAGCCAACGACAGCCAGCATTGGCCCAATCATATTTTGTTCATGGCAAGCAAATGTCAACTGAGCCAATGACATCCATCATTATCTCACTCATGTTTTTTAATGGCTAGAAGAGTAGTCTATGGAGGCATCTGAAGGCTTACATTTGAGGAGATTTTGGGTAACCTTCTGATTGGAAATTTGAAATGGAGCGTTCTGATTGGTCGTGCGCTTTTTGCCACTAGAGGCGCCACCGTATAATCCCCTATTATCGCTCAATTGAGGAGATTCTGCGTAAGCATCTGATTGGTCGAACGCAGTTTCACCACCAGGGGGCGCCACAGGTGCTCATGACGTCACAGCTATTTGCATAAATTAGCATAAATTACCAAAAATTGCACTCCTTTGCGGTCATACTGTCACCAGGGGGCGCCACAGGAACTCATTGCGATTGGTCGAGAGCCGTCACGTGACCTATGATGTCTATATTTGCATAAATTAGCAAATATTGCACACTTTTTGTGGTGAAACTGTCACCAGGAGGCGATACGGGTCAATTGTTTCGACGGTTTGTGACCTAGTTTCGACTTATGACGTCACAGTTCCTCATTTGTATATCACGTGACTTCTCTATAGATGCCGCCATCTTGTTTTACTGCCATGTTGTTTTGCGATGATACAGTCACCAGGAGGCGCTGCTACAACGTCACAGTTCCTCGTTTGCATATCACTTGACCTCTCTCTGGAGGCTGCCATCTTGTTTTCGGGCATTGTTTTGCGCTGATACGATTACCAGACGGCGCTGCGGGGCAACGTCAAAGGTCGAAGGTCACCCATCTTGTGCTGATACGATTGCCTGTTAGGATTAGGGTTAGTAACCCTAATTCTGACGTCTGTAGTGAACCCTAATACGAACCCTGTAGGGTTATTAACCCTAATGAAAGGTCAAAGGTCAAAGATCGTCGATCTGTTGTACTCATGCAATTGCCAGTTAGGGTTACGGTTAGTAACCCTAATTCTGTCGTCTTCGGTTTAATACTGACGATTATGATGCGCTTTTCGATACGTGTCTGGGTATAGAACCGGTATGAACCGGTTCAAACCGGTTTGAACCGGTTTCGTGTAGTTTTTTCTTCTTTTCTGGAACGTTCGAACGACGTCATGGAATTTTCCACGCTCACGAAAAGAAACACCATCCCGCATTTTCACCCTGCTAGCAGACTGAAACCTAGTGGACGAAAGTTCGTGCATGCAGCGGGAAAAACGTAACCGTGCATGTAAGCTATGCGACGCATATTGCCTCGTTGCATTATATCGAGAACCTTTCGACGTATTTCGTTTCACGTCGACATCTACGTACCGCCTATTTCACGACGAGTCTGCAAAAAACACTGCGAGGTCAAAAGGTCAAGGTCAACAAAACAAACACCGCCGCTTTCTGGAACGATCGAATGAAGTCACGCCTGCAGACTGAAATCTGGCGGACGAAAGTTCGTACATGCAGCGTGAAAAACACTGGAAAAACCTACATATCGCCTATAATGATACGAGTCTGCAAGAACACTGCGAGGTCAAAAGGTCAAGGTCAACAAAACAAACACCGCCGTTTTCTGGAACGTTCGAATGAAGCCATTAAATTTTCCATAAACACCGCGAAGTTAAAAGGTCAAAAGGTCAAGTTCAACCCAGTTTTCCCGCGATGTATGTCAAGACACGTCGGTTTGAACCGGTTTGAACCATATTTCCCGCAAAATGTGTCCAGACACATCGATCCGGTATGTAACATGGGCTTGTGCACTTCCATTCGTCTTGTCTTTTTGACATTGGTCAGCAACTGTTTCGCATTTCACCGAAATGTGAAATGTGAAATTTTTTAAATGTGAAACTCTCTATGGGAAAAACCCAGAAAAAGTGCATCGTCAGCAAACTTTCAGGGTATACTGTAGGAGGTATGGGTAAATTGTAGGAATTATGGGTGAACTGTAGGAGTTATGGGTAGCCTGTAAGAATTATGGATAAACTGTAGGAATTATGGGTAAACTGTAACGCTGTTGGTGGACTTTGGATTGTGCGTTTCCACTCGTCTTGTCTTTTTTGTCACTGGTCAGTCGCTGTTGGTGGACTTTGGTTTGTGCGCTCCCACTCGTCTTGTCTTTTTTGACATTGGTCAAGCGCTGTTGGCGGACTTTGACTTGTGCGCTCCCACTCGTCTTGTCTTTTTTTGACACTGGTCAGTCGCTGTCGGTGAACTTTGGCTTGTGCGCTCCCACTCACATAGGTCAGTTGCTATTGGTGGACTTTGGCTTGTGCGTTTCCACTCGTCTTGTCTTTTTCACACTGGTCAGCCGCTGTTGGTGGACTTTGGCTTGTGCGCTCCCACTCGTCTTGTCTTTTTTTTTTTGACTTTGGTCAGTCGCTATTGGTGAACTTTGGCTTGTGCGTTTCCACTCGTCTTGTCTTTTTTGATTTTGGTCAATCGCTTTTGGTGGACTTTGGCTTGTGCGCTTCCACGCTTCTTGTCTTTTTTGATATTAGTCAGGCGCTGTTGGCGGACTTTGACTTGTGCACTTCCACTCGTCGTGTCTTTTTGACACTGGTCAGTCGCCGTTGGTGGATTTTGACTTGTGCGCTCCCACTCGTCTTGTCTTTTTGACACTGGTCAGTCACTGTTGGTGGACTTTCGACTGTGCGCGTCCACTCGTCTTGTCTTTTTTGACATTGGTTTTTGTAGGTTCAAGGACCTACAACTTTATGTATTGTAGGTCCAAGGACCTACAATTTTATGTATTGTAGGTCCAAATACCTGCTACTTTATGCATTGTAGGTCCAAGGACCTACAACTTTATGTATTGTAGGTCCAAATACCTACAGTTTTATGTATTGTAGGTCCAAGGACCTACAACTTTATGTACTGCAGGTCCAAAGACCTGATACTTTAGATTTTTTGTAGGTTCAAGGACCTACAAATTCATGTATTGTAAGTCCAAAAAACAAGACATTGTCATACAAAACTTGAAGAAAACAAGATATTGTCATACACAACTTGAAGAAAACAAGACAATGTTTAGTGACAAATTGAAGAAAACAAGATACTGTTGGGGACAACTTGAAGAAAACAAGACATTGTTGGTGACAACTTGAAGAAAACAAGACACTATCACACAAAATTTGAAGAAAAAAGACATTGTTATACAAAACTTGAAGAAAACAAGACATTGTTGGTGACAACCTGAAGAAAACAAGACACTGTTGGTGACAACTTGAAGAAAACAACACACTGTTGGTGACATATTGAAGAAAACAAGACGTTGTCATACAAAACTTGTAGAAAATAAGACATTGGTGGTGACAGCTTGAAGAAAACAAGACGTTGTCATACACAATTTGAAGAAAACAAGACTCTGTTGGTGGCAACTTGAAGAACACAAGACACTGTTAGTGACAACTTTAAGAAAACAAGACACTGTAACACAAAATTTGAAGAAAACAAAACATTGTCATACACAACTTGAAGAAAACAAGACACTGTTGGTGACAACTTGACGAAAACAAGACATTGTCGTACACAACCTGAAGAAAACAAGACACTTTTTGTGACAACTTGAAGAAAACAAGACACTGTTGGTGACAACTTGAAGAAAATAAGACACTGTTGGTAACAACTTGATGAAAACAAGACACTGTTGGTAACAACTTGAAGAAAACAAGACACTGTTGGTGACAACTTGAAGAAAACAAGACACTGTCACACACAACATTTGAATAAAACAAGACATTGTCATACAAAACTTGAAGAAAACAAGACATTGTTGGTGACAACTTGAAGAAAACAAGACACTGTTGGTGACAACTTGAAGAAAACAACACACTGTTGGTGACATATTGAAGAAAACAAGACGTTGTCATACAAAACTTGTAGAAAATAAGACATTGGTTGTGACAGTTTGAAGAAAACAAGACGTTGTCATACACAATTTGAAGAAAACAAGACTCTGTTGGTGGCAACTTGAAGAAAACAAGACACTGTTAGTGACAACTTTAAGAAAACAAGACACTGTAACACAAAATTTGAAGAAAACAAAACATTGTCATACACAACTTGAAGAAAACAAGACATTGTTGGTGACATCTTGAAGAAAACAAGACACTGTTGGTGACAACTTGACGAAAACAAGACATTGTCGTACACAACTTGAAGAAAACAAGACACTTTTTGTGACAACTTGAAGAAAACAAGACACTGTTGGTGACAACTTGAAGAAAACAAGACACTGTAACACAACATTTGAAGAAAACAAGACATTGTCACACACAACTTGAAGAAACAAGACATTGTTGGTGACAACTTGAAGAAAACAAGACACTGTTGGTGACAATTTGAAGAAAACAAGACATTGTCATACACATCTCGAAGAAAACAAGGCACTGTTGTTGACAACTTGAAGAAAATAAGACACTGTTGGTAACAACTTGATGAAAACAACACACTGTTGGTGACAACTTGAAGAAAACAAGACACTGTTGGTGACAACTTGAAGAAAACAAGACACTGTTGGTGACAACTTGAAGAAAACAAAGCACTGTAACACAACATTTGAAGAAAACAAGACATTGTCATACACAAATTGAAGAAAACAAGACATTGTTGGTGACAACTTGAAGAAAACAAGACACTGTTGGTGATAACTTGAAGAAAACAAGACACTGTCACACACAACATTTGAATAAAACAAGACATTGTCATACAAAACTTGAAGAAAACAAGACATTGTTGGTGACAACTTGAAGAAAACAAGACACTGTTGGTGACAACTTGAAGAAAACAACACACTGTTGGTGACATATTGAAGACAACAAGACACTGTTGGTGACAATTTGAAGAAAACAAGACATTGTCATACACATCTCGAAGAAAACAAGGCACTGTTGTTGACAACTTGAAGAAAATAAGACACTGTTGGTAACAACTTGATGAAAACAAGACACTGTTGGTGACAACTTGAAGAAAACAAGACACTATCACACAAAATTTGAAGAAAACAAGACATCGTCACACACAACTTGAAGAAAACAAGACATTGTTGGTGACAACTTGAAGAAAACAAGACACTGTTGGTGACAACTTGAAGAAAACAAGACATTGTCATACACAACTTGAAGAAAACAAGACACTGTTGGTGACAACTTGAAGAAAACAAGACACTGTCACACACACAACATTTGAAGAAAACAAGACATTGTCATAAAAATTTGAAGAAAACAAGACATTGTTGGTGACAACTTGAAGAAAACAAGACATTGTTGGTGACAACTTGAAGAGAACAAGGCACTGTTGGTGACATCTTGAAGAAAACAAGACGTTGTCATTCAAAACTTGAAGAAAACAAGACAATCTTTGTGACAACTTGAAGAAAACAAGACACTGTTACATACAATTTGAAGAAAACAAGACATTGTGATACACAACTCGAAGAAAACAAGGCACTGTTGGTGACAACTTGAAGAAAATAAGACACTGTTGGTAACAACTTGATGAAAACAAGACACTGTTAATGACAACTTGAGGAAAGCAAGACACTGTCACACACAACATTTGAAGAAAACAAGACATTGTCATACATAACTTGAAGAAAACAAGGCACTGTTGATGACAACTTGAAGAAACAAGACACTGTTGGTGACAACTTGAAGAAAACAAGACACTGTCACACACAACATTTGAAGAAAACAAGACATTGTCATACATAACTTGAAGAAAACAAGGCACTGTTGATGACAACTTGAAGAAAACAAGACACTGTTGGTGACAACTTGAAGAAAACAAGACACTGTCACACAAATTTTGAAGAAAACAAGACATTGTCATACACAACCTAAAGAAAACAAGACATTGTCATGTCATGTCATGTCTTTTTTGATATTGGCGGACTTTGACTTGCGTGCTCCCACTCGTTTTGTCTTGTTTGACACTGGTCAGTCGCTGTTGGTGGACTTTGGCTTGTGCGCTTCCACTCGTCTTTTGTTTATTTGACATTGGTCAGTCGCTGTTGGTGGACTTTGGCTTGTGAGCTCCCACTCGTCTTTTCTTTTTGACACTGGTCAGTTACTGTTGGTGGACTTTAATTTGTGCGCTTCCACTCGTCTCGTCTTTTATGACATTGGTCAGTCGCTGTTGGTGAATTTTGGCTTGTGCGCTCCCACTCGTCTGCTCTTTTTGACACTGGTCAGCCGCTGTTGGTGAACTTTCACTTGTGCTTTGTGATTACTCGATCGTCAGGCGCTGTTGGTGGACTTTGACTTGTGTGCACCCACTCGTCTTGTCATTTTTGTCATTGGTCAGTCGCTGTTGGTGGACTTTGTCTTGTGCGCTCCCTCTCGTCTTGTCTTTTTTGACATTGGTCAGTCGCTATTAGTGGACTTTGGCTTGTGTGCTCCCACTCGTTTTATCTTTTTTGACACTGATCAGTCGCTGTTGGTGGACTCTGGCTTCTGCGCTTCCACTCGTCTTGTCTTTTTTGATATTGGTTACACCTTTTTGCAGGCTATCTAGGGTTATTCAACCGACAACAGGTTGGGGTTACACCTTTTTCCGTACCGTCGCCGCTAAGAAGCTGTTAAGATTGTGCAAACAGCACTGTCTCGATGCACTCTATCTGGGGTTATACAACCGACACCAGGTTGGGGTTACACCTTTTTACAGGCAATCTAAGGTTATTCAACCGACAACAGGTTGGGGTTAGGCTTTTTCCATACCACTGCCGCGCCAAGGCGACGGCAGTGGCGGCTGCGGTACGGAAAAAGCCTAACCCCAGCCTGTTGTCGGTTGTATAACCCTAGATTGCCTGTAAAAAGGTGTAACCCCAACCTGTTGTCAGTTGAATAACCCTAGATAGTCTGCAAAAAGGTGTAACCAATATCAAGAAAGACAAGACGAGTGGAAACGCACAAGCCAGAGTTCACCAACAGCGACTGATCAATGTCAAAAAAAGATAAAACGAGTGGGAGCACACAAGCCAAAGTCCAATAATAGCCAGCAGCGGCTGACCAGTGTCAAAAAGAGCAGACGAGTGGAAGCGCACAAGTGAAAGTCCACCAACAGTAACTGCCCAGTGTCAAAAAGACAAGACGAGTGGGAGCGCACAAAGCAAAGTCCGCAAACAGCGACTGACCAATGTCAAAAAAGACAAGACGAGTGGAAACGCTCAAGCCAAAGTCCACCAATAGCAACTGACCTATGTGAGTGGGAGCGCACAAACCAAAGTCCGCCAACAGCGACGGACCAATGTCAAAAAGGACAAGACGAGTGGGAGCGCACAAACCAAAGTCCGCCAACAGCGACGGACCAATGTCAAAAAAGACAAGACGAGTGGAAACGCACAAGGCAAAGTCCACCAATAGCAACTGACCTATGTGAGTGGGAGCGCACAAACCAAAGTCCGCCAACAGTGACGGACCAATGTCAAAAAAGACAAGACGAGTGGGAGCACGCAAGTCAAAGTCCGCCAATGTCAAAAAAGAGATGACATGACAATGTATTGTTTTCTTCAGGTTGTGTATGACAATGTCTTGTTTTCTTCAAATTTTGTGTGACAGTGTCTTGTTTTCTTCAAATGTTGTGTGTGACAGTGTCTTGTTTTCTTCAAGTTGTCACCAACAGTGTCTTGTTTTCATCAAGTTGTTACCAACAGTGTCTTATTTTCTTCAAGTTGTCACCTACAGTGCCTTGTTTTCTTCGAGTTGTGTATGACAATGATTGTTTTCTTCAAATTGTATGTAACAGTGTCTTGTTTTCTTCAAGTTGTCACAAACAGTGTCTTGTTTTCTTCAAGTTGTGTATGACAATGTCTTGTTTTCGTCAAGTTGTCACCAACAGTGTCTTGTTTTCTTCAAGATGTCACCAACAATGTCTTGGTTTCTTCAAGTTGTGCATGACAATGTCTTGTTTTCTTCAAATTTTGTGTTACAGTGTCTTGTTTTCTTAAAGTTGTCACTAACAGTGTCTTGTTTTCTTCAAGTTGCCACCAACAGAGTCTTGTTTTCTTCAAGTTTTGTATGACAACGTCTTGTTTTCTTCAAGATGCCACCAACACTGTCTTGTTTTCTTTAAGTTGTCACCAACAATGTCTTGTTTTCTTCAAGTTTTGTATGACAATGTCTTGTTTTCTTAACATTTTGTGTGATAGTGTTTTGTTTTCTTCAAGTTGTCACCCACAGTGTCTTGTTTTCTTCAAGTTGTCACCAACATTGTCATGTTTTCTTCAAGTTGTGTATGACAATATCTTGTTTTCTTCAAGTTTTGTATGACAATGTCTTGTTTTTTGGACTTACAATACATAAATGTGTAGGTCCTTGAACCTACAAAAAATCTAAAGTAGCAGGTCTTTGGACCTGCAGTACATAAAGTTGTAGGTCCTTGGACCTACAATACATAAAGTAGTAGGTGTTTGGACCTACAATACATAAAGTAGCAGGTATTTGGACCTTCAATACATAAAGTAGTAGGTCTTTGGGCCTACAATACAAAAAATATGTAGGTTTTTGGAACTACAATACATAAAGTAACAGGTCTTTGGATCTATAATACATGAAGTAGCAGGTCTTCGGACCTACAATACATAAAGTTGTAGGTCCTTGGACCTACAATACATAAAGTTGTAGGTCCTTGAACCTAAAAAAACCAATGTCAAAAAAAGACAAGACGAGTGGACGCGCACAGGCGAAAGTCAACCAACAGTGACTGACCAGTGTCAAAAAGACAAGACGAGTGGGAGCGCACAAGTCAAAATCCACCAACAGCGCCTGACCAATGTCAAAAAAGACAAGAAGCGTGGAAGCGCACAAGCCAAAGTCCACCAACAGTGACTGACCAGTGTCAAAAAGACAAGACGAGTGGAAGCGCACAAACCAAAGTCCACCAACAGCGACTGCCCAGTGTGAAGAAGACAAGACGAGTGGGAGCGCACAAGCCAAAGTCCACCAAAAGCGACTGACCAATGTCAAAAAAAGACAAGACGAGTGGGAGCGCACAAGCCAAAGTCCGCCAACAGCGACGGACCAATGTCAAAAAAGACAAGACGAGTGGAAACGAACAAGCCAAAGTCCACCTATAGCAACTGACCTATGTGAGTGGGAGCGCACAAACCAAAGTCCGCCAACAGCGACGGACCAATGTCAAAAAAGACAAGACGAGTGGGAGCGCACAAGCCAAAGTCCACCAACAGCAACTGACCTATGTGAGTGGGAGCGCACAGGCCACAGTTCACCAGCAGCGACTGACCAGTGTCAAAACAGACAAGACGAGTGGGAGCGCACAAGCCAAAGTTCACCAACAGCGACTGACCAGTGTCAAAAAAAGACAAGACGAGTGGGAGCACACAAGTCAAAGTCCGCCAACAGCGCTGGACCAATGTCAAAAAAGACAAGACGGGTGGAAACGCACAAGCCAAAGTCCACCAACAGCGACGGATCAATGTCAAAAAAGACAAGACGGGTGGAAACGCACAAGCCAAAGTCCACCAACAGCGTTACAGTTTACCCATACGTCCTACAGTTTACCCATAACTCCTACAGTTTATCCATAATTCCTACAATTTACCCATACCTCCTACAGTTTACCCTGAAAGTTTGCTGACGATGCACTTTTTCTGGGTTTTTATCGTAAAGAGTTTCACATTTAAAAAATTTCACATTTCACATTTCACATATTGGTGAAATGCGAAACAGTGGCTGACCAATGTCAAAAAGACAAGACGAATGGAAGCGCACAAGCCAATGTTACATGTCGGATCGATGTGCCTGGACACATTTCGCGGGAAATCTGGTTCAAACCGGTTCAAACCGACGTGTCTTGACACATTTCGCGGGAAAACTGGGTTGACATTGAACTTTTAACTTCGCGGTGTTTATGGAAAATTCCATGACTTCATTCGAACGTTCCAGAAAACAGCGGTGTTTGTTTTGTTGACCTTGACCTTTTGACCTCGCGGTGTTCTTGCAGACTCGTATCATTATAGGCGATATGTATGTTTTTCCCGTGTTTTTTCCGCTGCATGTAAGAACTTTCGTCCGCTAGATTTCAGTCTGCTAGCTGGGTGAAAAGGCGTGACTTCTTTCGAACGTTCCAGAAAGCGACGGTGTTTGTTTAGTTGACCTTGATCTTTTGACCTCGCGGTGTTTTTTGCAGACTCGTTATGAAATAGGCGGTGCGTAGATGTCGACGCGAAACAAATACGTCGAAAGGTTCTCGATATAATGCAACGAGGCAATATGCGTCGCATAACTTACATGCACGGTTACGTTTTTCCCGCTGCATGCACGAACTTTCGTCCGCTAGGTTTCAGTCTGCTAGCAGGGTGAAAATACGGGATGGTATTTCTTTTCGTGAGCGTGGAAAATTCCATGACGTCGTTCGAACGTTCCAGAAAAGACGAAAAAAAAAACTACACGAAAAAGGTTCAAACCAGTTTGAACCGGTTCATACCGGTTCTATACCCAGACACGTCCCGAAAAGCGCATCATAATCGTCAGTATTAAACCGAAGACGACAGAATTAGGGTTACTAACCGTAACCCTAACTGGCAGTTGCATAAGTACAACAGATCGACGATATTTGATCTTTGACCTTTCATTAGGGTTAATAACCCTACAGGGTCCGTATTAGGGTTCACTACAGACGTCAGAATTAGGGTTACTAACCCTAATCCTAACTGGCAATCGTATCAGCACAACAATGGGTGACCTTTGACCTTCGACCTTGCCCCGCAGCGCCGTCTGGTAATCGTATCAACGCAAAACAATGCCCGAAAACAAAATGGCAGCCTCCATAGAGAGGTCACGTGATATGCAAACGAGGAACTGTGACGTTGTAGCAGCGCCTCCTGGTGACCGTATCATCGCAAAACAACATGGCAGTAAAACAAGATGGCGGTGTCTATAGAGAAGTCACGTGATATACAAATGAGGAACTGTGACGTCACAAATCGAAACTAGGTCACCAACCGTCGACACAATTGACCCGTATCGCCTCCTGGTGACAGTTTCACCACAAAAGTGTGCAATATTTGCTAATTTATGCAAATATAGACGTCATAGTTCACGTGACGGCTCTCGACCAATCAGAATGAGTCCCTGTGGCGCCTCTGGTGACAGTATGACCGCAAAGGAGTGCGATTTTTTTGTAATTTATGCTAATTTATGCAAATAGCTGTGACGTCATGAGCACCTGTGGCGCCCCCTGGTGGTGAAACTGGTCTCGACTAATCAGATGCTTACCCAGAATCTCCTCAATTGAGCGATAATATGGGATTATACGGTGGCGCCTCTAGTGGCAAAAAACGCCAGACCACTCAGAACGCTCCATTTCAAATTTCGACCAATCAGAAGCTTACCCAAAGTCTCCTCAAATTTAAGCCTTCAGATGCCCCCATATACTACTTAGAAAGATATCGATCAAAAAGTTGTTACGATGCTTATGCGAATATTGTAAAATCGTGCAATTTCTTCTTCAAACTCTTGACTGATTGTCAATGAGATTTTTTTTCATCTGAAAATATATGCATGATAAATGAGGCGAGGCGGATCTTGGTGGTCGTTTTCATGCTTAGGTCAGAAAGTAAATACCGCAACATCGGGAGTAGCGCCGACGAGTGGTGGTGATTACGGCCCTCGGTGAATTCGGTCCAACTGCCACGTACATGAAACCAGTCACCTGATAATGGCGCGAATGGGAGGTGAATTCGACGGATGTTATTTCGGCTTGTTGATATCGGTGACTGAAGTGGCACGCAATATGTACTCTATTTCCAGTTCTCCAGAAAATGTCCGAATTCACCGTGAGCCGACATCACCTGTATCCGCGCTGACAGCTCGCTTCAGTCCTAGGTGGACAATGGTCGTCGACACCCGTGTCGCTGCCTGTGTTCTACGGATTGGTGGCATCAACATAGTTTCCTCTGTTTGGAATAGTGTTGGCAAAACATCTTTTTTCAAAGTAATTTTAACACTAGGATAACACAGGGCTGCCATTTTCTTTGATTCTGGTCCAGAAAACAGTCGAAACAAGTTTTCTCGAAGCGAACAAAGCCGGCTGTGCTACGTCGGCTTGAAGTTTGCTTTTTAAAAACAAAGTTGGCTCTGTAGGGATTTTAGACCAACTACATGTTACTCTATTCTTACTACTGTTTGCGTTATAATCGAATGCCGCACACTAAACCATTCTGACGTTCGCTTCTAAGCAACCGCTATCGCTATTAACGCTACGGTGAATGCGTGGAAAGTCCCAGTCTCGTAGCACTTCCTTGTCATCAGTGACGTCACGCCGAAGCTTGCCGATAATCGCGAAAATATGTATAATCGAGGCAGGCCGGTAGAACAGACTATTATTTGGAATTATTAATTAATTGAATTCTAATTATATTTTAGGCGTTGCGGAAATGGAAATATACTACAATAATTATGGTCAGCTAGCAATTAATCATACATGAGGCGCAGGCACCAATCAAATATGTCCGTTTCTAATATTACAACTTTCAAACTAGATTCGTGTAGGTTGAAGGCATACAACATTTCGGTAAAATAAAACTTGCAAACTAGTGGCGACCATCTGGGATAGTTTCTCTATTGTGATAGCTTAGCGATCGCTGTATAACTACTGCAATGCTATTGCGAAATGATATTGCGTTTCTTAACTATCGTGACAGTATTGAAATAGTATCACAGAACAGCGAATAGCCATGAAAACAATCCCAAAGCGGAATTGAAGGGTGGCGCTGAATCCGTGAATTACGATGTTTAATCGATTGTTGATGTAAGGTCAAGAAATAAATACAATTAACAAATATAACCATCGATAGTTCAATTTACTATCGATAGAACTGCATCGTCACATCGACTATTGCGATGCATCGGTAGTTCGATGTACATCCCCACTACAAACTATATCATAACGATTATTGCTGCTTGTACACATTATATGAGCATAACTATTCACGTACTGGCGCAAAGCAAAAAGAACGAACATCGTGAACTTTATTTTGATATCTATTTTGTATTTAATATGTATTAACGTATAAGTTGTACGAACATTTGAAAGAGGGCAAGATTTGCAATTAAACCACAAATACATACAATCCTCATCATTAATAACATCAATAAAAAATCGTCAGGATATTAACAATAATAAAATTATAGTACATTTTGATATTCAGCGCACATGTCTGAATACCGCACAACAATATGAATGAAAATACAAAGGTTTAATATTCACAAGCATGGTTTCGTTAATTAACATTAAAATGAGGAAATAGTTATACTGTGATGAGGAATGAGGAAACCATTATGACGCTCGCTGCTAAACAACCGCAGTATAACTATGTCCGTTTCTAGTATATTACAACTTTCGAACTAGGTTCGTGTAGATCGAAGGTATACAACATTTCAGTAAAATGAAACTTGCAAACTAGTGGCGCCTATCTGGGATAGTTTCTCTATTGTGATAGTATAGCATATGTTTAGAAGCGAGCGTACTGAGGAAATAGTTATACTGTAGCCTTCCGTGTACAAAATAGTTATACTGTAGTGGCGTGTGTCATATATGATTAAGTACGCATACCGGATACAATCTGTCATCGACACCAGATATCATATTACATGAGCAACACACACTGCATGCAATACCACGTGGTTCATTGCTCACTTAAAATATAATTACGTATCTGATAGATTAGTTTTATAGCCGTCCGTATACAAACTGATTGTAATGGCAACGTATCATCTTTATGAACATAAATTAATGACATCACTTTCTTTGGGTATTTGGCCATGTTATTATTTAAACGAACTTATCACCAAACCATTCGATCTACATCGTTTAATCCACATATAACAAGGGCGGGCGACACAGAGATTCACATCTGATGGACTATTGATAAGACGACGGCATCTCTGTGCACATGTTAGCAACTTTCTTGCTGTTAGTGCATTTATGTGTCAACCATCAGTGTCACATGAAGTAGTTGTTCTCAAACAATGAGTTTGGTTTACGGTTAACTGATGAATGATTTTTTAGCTACTGGATTCCAGATCAATAACACATACGGTTTACTAAGTTGAACGATGTCGCCTCTTTGCACGTGGTTTGTAGCAATACCCGTAGCTTCGTCACTTCGAAAAGATACATTTCTAATCATACGAACATTAAGTCTGTAGCGGTCAACGTGATTCCGGTGAAGCAGTGCTGAACTACCGACTCCGAAAACTGTTCTCATGCGCCATGTTTCTTTTCGTAGCAACGCACTCGAATATATGGAGTAGGTCTGAAACATTCGCGCCAGAAACACCTCGAGTCGGGACGAGAGTAGAGATGTGTGAATCAGGGACATTGTCGACGGCCGAGCGAGCAGTGCAGGACGTTGGTAATTACGAATATACGTGTTGTAAAGGCCACTGACGCCGACATAAGTTTGACGGCACGCCCACGTAAGTCCGGCGTCACGTCCACTTGAGTGTGACGACACCACGTCACGCCCACTCAGGCAACACGAGGCACCCCACGAACACGAATAATGCCGTGATGGTCGGCGTTGTGCGACCTGAAGAACTCGACATCTTGTCTACAACAGAGAGAACAGATGGGGTAAACAAGTTCCTTTGAATCCATGACATGAGACATACTTTACATAGCTAGGTGGGGTAGTGGTTACATAGAGTTACACCACTAATCACTCCCTATACACTAACTAACGGGTGTTCTATTTATGTCTGTGAGTGGTTATGACATCGGAATGGCAAATTCAAATCCTGTTACAGCCGTTTTGAAATCTTGGCAGTTTCGTTCACTCCATTTTGTCTCAGTTCACTCAGCTGTATAAATGAGTAGTTGGCTATAGACGGTGGTGGATATGTGAACGAACAGCCTTCACGTAGTAATTGCAGCGAGGCTTCCCAGAGCTATGTAAGAACGTGCCATAATGTTACTTTATTATTCGAACGCTGCAAGAAAACGGCATCGGTGCATCGGCGCATACAACACACACACGCACACACGCACGCACGCACGCACGCACACACACACACACACACACACACACACACACACACACACACACACACACACACACACACACACACACACACACACACACACACACACACACACACACACACACACACACACACACACACACACACACACACACACACACACACACACACACACACACACACACACACACACACACACACACACACGCACACACACACACACACACACACACACACACACACACACACACACGCGCACACACACACACACACACACACACACACACACACACACACACACACACACACACACACACACACACACACACACACACACACACACACACACACACACACACACACACACACACACACACACACACACACACACACACACACACACACACACACACACACACACACAAACACACACGCACACACACACACACACACGCACGCACGCTCGCACACACACACACGCGCACACACACAACCAAACACACATTCATGTACGCATATTAATATATGTGTTTCACTGTACAAATCTTATTTGACGACGAACTAACATCACCCACCTATCACTGCACTTCCACGCGTCACCATGGTAACTCCTCTCGGGGTCGTCCACTTGTCCCCCACTGGCCCAGGTACTGTCTGCGTCGTAATCTGCATGGCATCAGGTAAAGAACTCTTATATTTTCTACCCATCTGGTTATACGATATCTGTACATGGAGACTACTCTACATTTGGGTCAAACAGAAAACCTGCAAGCGACTGACCACTAGCTAGCATCATACCAGGAATATTTAGCTTAGTTTGCTAAATATTTTGTTATAACTTTATGCTACTGGCCAACGCACCCATTTTAAAACCATATGTTATCTCAGTAGGTTGCAATTAATTGCCAATATATCTTTCGTTGATACACACTGCTGTATTTGATTAACCGACCTCGATAAAGTGCATTAAATTTAAATGCGACTTGAAACAGGACATGAAATAAGACTTGAAATGCGACCTGACATTCGACTTGACATTCGACTGAGATTACGACTTGAAATAAGACTTGAAATATGATTCAAAGCCATGCTCACTGTATCTATGATAATCGGTATTGTCTAACAAGATTTAACAAGATTGCCATCCAAGATAAAGATGACAGATGACAAGTGGACGAATAAATCAGTAGTTTATGAGGTTCCAACAATTCTTCATATATATATCATCCGCACTTCTGTAATATTTACCAGTTTTATTTTATATATATTCACGCTGCTAGCATTTACGCAATATGTTGATACTTGGTTCCATTAATGTATTGTCCTCTGTGAGTACGAGCACTATCAAATATATAATATACACTGTTCCTTCACTAACGTTTCTTCGTGTCCTTTAGTTTGTCTACTTTTCTTCAGTGAAACTGTTTCGTAGTCATTCGATATCTTAGGAACGTCTTGTCTGTAGAGTTACTAAACCACCTTCATTTAGGCGTTTCTAGAATTGTTTTCATCCCCCTCCTCTGTATTCGTTCTAGCGTATCTGTGTCCTTTTTACGATATAGCATCCAATCTTGTATACAGTTTTCCAACTTGCACTACGTAACCCTTCCTTGTGATAATAATAGTTCAACCACCCTTTCTGTTGTTTCATTATTCATACGAATCTATAAAATCAGGACTTTTATTTGATATGTTCTTGATTGTCAGTGATAATATTTCAAATGTTATATAGTCCGAAACGTATAACTTGAGTAGAACTATGTTATATTGTGCATAAAGAAATATGTCATTAAATTGGGTCTTTGCATAAGTTTTCTAAAAAAAACCTATAGTATTTAGTATTGGTTCAGACTACCACCCGCCACATCAGACTATCACCCGCCCCCTCAGACAACCACCCGCCCCTTCAGACCACCACCCACCCTTCAGACCACCACCCGCCCCTTCAGACCACCACCCGCCCCCTCAGACCACCACCCGGCCCATCAGACCACCACCCGCCCCCTCAGACCACCACCCGCCCCCTCATACCACCACCCGCCCCCTCATACCACCACCCGCCCCCTCAGACCACCACCCTCCCCCGCAATACGTGGCGTGGGATATAACGTAGCGTGCACATTGACAATCAAAAAACATCATTCGTTTGTCCCGCGAAACGTGGCAACGACCAAATCACCGCCAACACGTAGTGCTATAAGGTTGTGTGCACTTTGAGAACGTATGCGATCACCCCCGCACTGGTCTAACTTACATTCTGTGTCGACGAATCGGGACAGATCCACCGGGCTTGTTCGACACCGGTGTTGTCCCTGACGGCGTCGTTTCTCACTGCGCAATCTGGAACATCACAAACGTTGACATTAGTGTTAAAGCGTTGCTTTTCTACGTCTAGAATAGGTGGTACAGCAGTAGGCTTATTTGTTGTTCTAAGTCATAGCGAAGAAGCATCAGAGGCTAACAGAAATGACCAGTGGCGCCTCTGGTGAATACCTGAACAAACATTTGTCGACAAACTGTTTGCACTTGCATATCCACTACTCTCCAAACAGAGGCTCACTTCCGGTTCTGGTCCCACCCTTCAACTTCTCTGCCACAGGTGCCTTTTTGGATACTTTTCTGTCGTCTGTGCGTCCTCTACACGTTATATTTATTTCCAACAAGGCATCACTTCTTCTATCAAAGATTCTCGGATCAAGCCACTAGGATTTATCGATCCAAAAGAGTATTCATAGGTGTCATTTAATCAGAAAATTGCTCGGTATTTTCAGCAGACAATAATTCCGCTTAACTGCACGAAATATACCAATGTGTGAGTCGGCTAATTAATTTGTATTTGGACATCCATGCCTGCCCTCGTGGGGGTAAGGTTCGAACGAACCAATATTTTTGAGAGAAATATGCTTTACCGTAGCATTTTCTAGAAATCATCTCCAAAATCCCCAAATCCTCGGCGGATTGTGTATGGTCGAAACCCTCCCCTTTCAAAACCCTGAGATTCGGCCTGATATCCCATGTTGATCCACAGGGCTTCCCCAGATATATAGCGTAATGTTATGAGAAATCAACAACATTGATAATAAATAATATTAGTAAAAAAGAGAGTATTAATCAACGTTTTTGTACAGTAAATGTCATACTGGATTTTGTGTCATAGCTAGAGCCTTTGATCAACGGATCCTGGCCTTGCGTTGCCGCTACATCATGGATGGACTGTAAATTACCCATGAAATGTATTCCTGTACATAACCCTATGTATTCAAACAAAACCAACCTAATTCCGCACACAAGTCGATATTGAACTTGTACGGATATGGAAGGTGATCGAACATCCGGGTCTCACATCGCTTCACGTCGGCCGATTGAACGGAAGTGACTATGTTTCCTACGTAGAAAGTCTTCTGGACTGGAATTCCCTTCTGGCTGGCCACGGCTTGCAGAGCTAGTCGGTAGCTCTCTTCTATGTTGATGTATTCAATCGATGGTAAGTTAATCTGGCAGTAAGAAATTGTTGACACAGTTATGAATAGCTGAAAGTGGCCGCTATATTTAACAAAGATAAATCTGTTGCACACGATTAGCATTTTTGCGTGCAATGTTTCATTTTGTTTTTGTGTGTACTTATTTAATTACGATTTATGTAAGGGAGACCAAGGCTAGTTATAACAATTTGCAGTTAAAGTAACTTTTTTGGTGAATATATATTAAATGCATTATTCCTGTCAACGTATGCATTGAATTTATTATTCGTGTTAATAAAATGCACCATACCACGGATATTCTATACAGTAGTTAGGTAGATATGTGAAGTTTCCCAGGCGCGGTCGACTGTAACAACTAGCCCCGTAAGCGGGGCAAGTTGTTACATCATACGAGGCATGTTGTTACAGCAAAGAACGCGTGGATCGCAAAGCAAGTGTCACTCATATGTGTTACTGTTGTTACATTAATTGGATTATACACACTTATATATCTTATACACAGTGTGTATAACAATGTAGGTGTTCACATATTCATGTATTAAGCTTTTTCATTACCAAAGGGAACTAATTCCCCGGATTCTTACATAACAAACAATTGTGAGTAGAATTAAAATTATTGAACGGAGTATGAATTACAAATATATATGTAATGCGACTTCGACTTCATTGAATGATGCACACACACACGTACGCACTCACACACACACACACACACACACACACACACACACACACACACACACGCACGCACGCACTCACACACACGCGCACGCGCACGAACATCCACATTTCAATGAATCTTGCAATATTTATTAATTGCTCAAATAGGGCTATGCCATGAACATGTAACTGGATTGAACAAGATTTCAATCCAAGGCAAAACATCCATATGGCAAGTGGCCAAGGAAGCCATTGGCCCAACCCGCCCTGATATTTGTTAATTGTGTTTGACGCTGCTAGAATTTACAGTACTGGTTATAAACCAGCAGGCTGCACCAGTGAAGTAAAGCGTTCACATGTCGTGGTTAAATAAATGTTATTCTTTCAGTCATTTTCAGCACACAACTCGCTGGCTGAGCCATCAGTACGAGCTGGTCGAGTGTTATTACAGTTGTAACAACTTGCCCCAATACAATTGTCACAATTTGCCCCAAATACAATTTTTTTGCACGTGGACGTATTTCAATGTAACGTATTTCAATGTAACGTATACTTGGCATAGCTCCTTATGCTATATAGTAGACATATTTCAAATTTCATTCACGAAACACAAAAAGTGGCTGCGTGAGATGATATTATGCGGGCATTTTTGTCCATATCTCGTCAATTTCGTCTTCTTAGTTCCAGATGTTTGGACGGTGTGTCTGCTGGTGGACGTCCAACCAACTACTGTCGATGGTATCTCCATATATTTGCTATGTCTTCGTAAAACGACTCTGTAACATCGTGCCCCATATACAACTAACCTCGGTTTCCCCTACATATGTGCTTTCAACAAGGACATTGAATATAAATGAAATAAAACTGAAGCAGAGTTTCCCAGTTTGCGCGTATAATAAGGAACACGCTGCCATTATTGGTAATCAAATTTCTGTCTAGCTCATATAGAAATCCAAGTGCTCCTGGGGCGTCCACAGAATTTGTTTATGGAGGGAACAAAATTGTGTATGATAAATTACGAACACAAAGCTTTACATATACCCAAATGTCCACTTTCAATGGACAGTAATGATATAATGATAATGATAGAATTGTATATAATTAAATATACTAGATAATATATTTAACACAGCTAAATAAACAATCTACTCCATATAAAAAGTCCATATCCAGGGGCAAGGCCAAGTGCCCCATGCCCCCTGCAAGGCGCCCATCAAGCGATGTCTTATGAAGTAACGTAACAAGTCTACTGCACTATTGTGAACTCAGTTGCCATGCTGACTTACGATTGATCTTCCGGCCGCCGTCGACGGACTGACGAGTTTGTCCCACACGAGTGTGTAGGAGCCGACGGCCGACTCGGTCGGTCGCCACAGCTGAACGTGAACGGCGCTGTCGGCGCAGAACTCGACCGACAGCGACCGGAGTGGGCCGACCGCCAGGGGTCGCCACTTCTCCAGAAGCACCATGCTCTGTGTCGCGAACTGGTGACGGCACGCGTTAGCTGACAAGAAGAAGAAGATATGTGCAGAATATATATAACGCAAACGAAATAGCTACTTGCATCATACGGATTCAACATGCATCGTTTGATATGTCAATTAGATCTTAACGATTATCTTAGTGTGGCATTATATCTACATACAGTTTAGGCAGATGTGTGCTAAAGGTATTTAAGAGGGCCGCTTGGCGAAATCATCTGGGAATTAATCACAAGAGAGATGTAGATAAATACTAAATTATGTATTTTACACATAGTTTTTACGTTTACTCAAACGCAATAATCAAATGTATATTTGCTCACGCTTGTTTTGCAAATCCGAATCTGTTGTTGTGGAACTTTTTCCATCAGAATCGTGTATTGTCTACAACATGCAAAGTCGAGAATATATGCGATATCACTCAAAACGATATCACTCAAAACGACGTAATTAACAAGATTGAACAAATACAGTAAAACGAATGTCAGCTAAATATCAAGATTTAACAAGATTTAACATCTTCACCCGAAATAACACTCTCCAGGCGGCGAGAAAATAAGAACAACATTGGTTTATCGAGAGTCAAATATTTGTTCATTTATGTGACCCGTCCGTGTCAGATACCTGCTGAGTCGACAAAACCGGACATTTATGTGACCCGTCCGTGTCAGATACCTGCTGAGTCGACAAAACCGGACATTTAAGTGACCCGTCCGTGTCAGGTACCTGCTGAGTCGACAAAACCGGACATTTCCACCGTGCTTGTTCGACACCGGTGCTGCCACTGGCGGCGTCGTTTCTCGTCCCGCAACCTGGAACATCGTAAACGTTGACACTTTAAAGGGAACATATAACGATTTTCATTAATTTCATTCAATTGATACGCAGCTAATTGGGGGCTTACGTGTAATTAAAGCACCTAAATTCTCTTAACTTTTCCTTCTCAAAATATGTTCATACATCTAAATTGTTCATGTTATTGTTCATGTCTTAATATTAAAATGCTGTTATTGTTATTTATTGTCAGATATTGTAAATAGCACGAATTGAAAACGAGCAAAAATAACCGGTGTTGTCTTTTTAAATCCTGCTAAATCATATGGTTAGTTAAAGTAATACTCATGCAACACATGTTACAATAATAATAATAATAATAATAATATTTTTTCTATAGCGCTAATTCCCGCATGTCGGATCGATGCGCTGTACAAATGTATATTAATAAATAAATCGTGATCCTTCATATTTTTTGCATTTTCGAAAATGCACATTTCTGGCGTTTGAAATAAAGTAAGACGTTTTTGTGGAATACACAAAATCACTTCATGGCAAATAAACATGATCTGTTATTAAGTATTACAATAGGCTCACCTTAATAATATTAGTAAATGTGCGTGTCGATGCAAACGATGGGTTAATCTAACATAGGAAAATGTATCTAGTCGACGATTTATTGGTGAACTAAAACTTGTTTCTTACATATCACCAATACAAATGGCAGGGTAACTATTTGTGTAACAAATGAACTCTTTGCAATTTAATAAGGCGGGAGTAGATTAATACAAATCGTATTTGAGAAAAGAAACTTGTACCGGCTACTTGCGAAAATAACTGGTCTTATTTGCTACTAAATTTAACAAGATTTAACAAGATATTATATAGTACGCTATGAAAAGGATGGCACATAACTACTAAGATGAGGTGTTCAAATACATGATCCATGGCGTGTATTACGATAACCTTTTGCATTTAAACAAAACCAACCTAGTTCTGTACACAAGTCAATATTGAACTTGTACGGATATGGAAGATGGTCGAACATCCGGGTCTCGCACCGTGTCATGGCGGCAGATTGTTGGGACGTGACGATGTTTCCTAAATAAAATGTCTTCTGGACAGGAATTCCCTGTTGGCTGTCCACGGCTTGCAGAGCGAGTCGGTAGCTTTCTTCTACGTTGATGTATTCAATCGACGTCAAGTTGATCTGTCAATACCACGATGGCTAAAGGCCTGTTCACACGAGCGATTAGTTGCCCGACTGATCGGACGACACAATGTCGCCCGACCAATTGGACGCATCTTTTCTTGTTTCTGTGAAACGATACGTCCAATTGACAGCGTGTCGCCCGATCGATCGGACAACTAATTGTTCGTATGAACGGGCCTTTGTGCAATTCTGGATCGTGGTATCAAATGGTGGTCTCGGCTACGTCACTAACTAAAGATGTCGTATAATATGTTGTATAATATGCGCAATAGGTTTGATAGAATCCACACATAGTAGGCAATATTCGTGCTGTATTTAAAAAAAAAATCTGTATGCTTGTTTAATCGCAATATATGGGCACATATGCATACCTTTTTAATCAGTTGAGTCTTAAATAAAGATATTGAATTGAAACAGAGTAACTGCGATTTCAAGCATACTATTTTGGGAATCAAAATGTTATCTAGTGCGCGTAAAACTCTTACAATTAACTATCTTTATAGAGAACAATCTTCGACTGAAGAATACACTGCAAAATTGCGAACGTAGTTTCTGACTTACGATCGATCTCCCAGTCGTGGTCGACGAACTGACGAGTTTGTCCCACACGAGTGTGTAGGAGTCGACGGCCGACTCGGTTGGTCGCCACAGCTGAACGTGAACGGCGCTGTCGGCGCAAAAGTCGACCGACAACGACCGGAGTGGGCCGACCGCCAGGGGTCGCCACTTCTCCAGAAGCACCATCTTCCGTGTATCCATTGTGTGGCTGCATGTCTTAGCTGACAGCAGGAAATTATGGCATGTTTTTTACATTTCCTGGTGAATAACGATATTTGTGACATATCATTTATTAATGTATATTCCAGTATGTTTTTGACAAGTTAATTAACCTATTACGCTTGTCATGACGTGGCATCCAGTCGTCACTCGATTTAGTTAAATTATTAAATGCATAGAAGTGGGCATGTAGGTATCCCGAGATAAGTGCATTTAATCGAAACTTCTGTGGCCTCTTCTTGCTAATACACATGCTCAAAGACTTGCGCATATTTATGCATTGTATAGCCTTTAATGTGTGCCCCAAACCAAACAACCAAACGAGCATCTTTAAGTAGGTTATGTTCAATATGTTGTGATTACAAAATATAACATAGTTTATTAAACCGTTATTTTTGTGTACATTTTTTATTTTATCTAAAAGGTATTTCTTAATTAAGCATTACATATTATTATTGTTGTTTAATTTTGTTTTTAAACAAACAAACGTTTGCATTTCGCATTTAGCCCTATGCAATACTCAATTGTATATTGACTTACGTTTGTGTTGCGATTCTGTTGTTGTAGAACTTATTCCGTGAGAATCTTGTATTGTCTACGACATGCAAATCCGAAAATACGTGTTACTTTGTGTATGAAATATGTCTGAAAAGATTATGTGAAGTGCTGGGTATCTAACTGAGGCACATGTTGTCCGAGACGTTAAATGTAACCAGATTTAACCAAAGTTAACAACATTTAACACGAGTTAACAATACTTAACATGTCCACCCAAAGCAAAGCGTTCCAGATGACAGGTGGGCAAAGAAGACTTTGGCTTTTGGAAATTCCAATAATTTCCAATATATGTTTGATCCGGTCTTATTGGATGTCTGTCTATGTTATACATTTGTCACAGCTGATATTTACACAGTCAGTAGATGTTTTGTTTATGCGACTTAGTTATTCGTCCAAAAGCGGCATTTCATACGTTTTATATGAATTCAAGGTGGTTTTAACTTATATGAACTCACCTTGGTTGTAACTTATATGAACTCACCTTGGTTGTAACTGATATGAACTCACCTTGGTTGTAACTGATATGAACTCACCTTGGTTGTAACTGATATGAACTCACCTTGGTTGTAACTGATTTGAACTCACCTTGGTTGTAATTTATATGAACTCACCTTGGTTGTAACTGATATGAACTCACCTTGGTTGTAACTTATATGAACTCACCTTGGTTGTAACTTATATGAATTCACCTTGGTTGTAACTTATATGAACTCACCTTGGTTGTAACTTATAGGAACTCACCTTGGTTGTAACTTATATGAACTCACCTTGGTTTTAACTTATATGAACTCACCTTGGTTGTAACTGATATGAACTCATCTTGGTTGTAATTTATATGAACTCACCTTGGTTGTAACTGATATGAACTCACCTTGGTTGTAACTGATATGAACTCACCTTGGTTGTAACTGATATGAACTCACCTTGGTTGTAACTTATATGAACTCACCTTGGTTGTAACTGATATGAACTCACCTTGGTTGTAACTTATATGAACTCACCTTGGTTGTAACTTCAACTGAGGAGCAACTCCACAAATCCATATCGATGTCACTCCCATCGTGGATCGTATCTGCGGGCCCACATCCTATTAACATCATCAAACAGAACATCAATATATATATAGTATTAGCTCAGTTACCCGGCGTTGCACGCGGAGAAAACGCGTCCCTAGGCCTTTTCTATAAACGCGTTCTATTTCTAGACCCCTCTACGGGGGGCACAGACAGACCGTAATAACTTGAACAGTACTTAACATTGCTGCGCACATCCAGCGACAAATTACTACCACGAAACAAATTAATTCCACCGTTGCAACTTCCGCAGACAGACAGACAGACAGGCAGGCAGACATACATACATACATACATACATACATACATACATACAGACAGACAGACAGACATACATACATACATACATACATACATACATACATACATACAGACAGATAGACAGACAGACATACATACATACAGATAGACAGACAGACAGACACTGCTTTATAGGTTAGGTGTATGGAAACCTGACACAGCCGATCAAGTGTAACCGTTATTACGTTATTACGTTGGAAATTGTAATACCATACTACAAAAATTTTAGAGTTGGGAAGAAACATTTTCCCAATAAAGCCATCAAGCTATCCGAAATAATGTGCATTTTCTCGTAAGATGAGGCAAACTCCCCACCAGTGGCGCCACATAGTGAATGTAATTAAGTCACTCACGATTTCACCAATGCCACAACTTACACTTGATGTGCAGATTCTGCACCTCCATTTTATTTGGTAAGTTCCTATTCTTTTTAAACAAATCTCTCAATTTCAGTTGCATACAATTGTGGATAGTTTTTGCCTTGAAGATATGCATAAGTTTGTAACTATGCTACGTATACGCATGTGCACAGACGCAATGACGTAAGTCACGTAACAAATATCGCGTTGCCCAGAGAACCAGGCGTTTTATACCATTCAGCACTGTCCATTTTGAATTTATGATCAAGTTGTGGCAGTGGTGATATGCTGAGTGGCGCCAATGTCGGGTTTGAAGATGAGGAATAACGCGGCAGACAAGACGTGCACGCAATATTTCCACTCCTCTTTTAACAGCTATGCTGATACGGTTTATTCTAC
>BSQZ01000001.1:20161499-20188999 GCA_033239005.1 Lamellibrachia satsuma | reverse complement strand
TTTGGACTCAAGATCCACAAACATGTACACATTAAACAAATGATCGTGTACGTGTGATGACCAGTCTTCACGAAGGTGCTCCACCATAAAGGCACGACCCAAATGGTACAACCCAAAAAGGAGCCCCCCCCCAAAAAAAAAAGACACGACCCAAAAAGGCACAAGTGAACGAAGGACTAAATAGCACATTTTGAATATTAAATGTGACTTGCAAAGAAATAATGTTGAAAAAATTACACAACTGAGTATCGTAGTAATGATGTTACACATCAAACATCTCTGCTGGAACAACTTTAATGAAAACACTTATTGTTCGTGGTGGATGTTTATATTAAGATAGATATAGATGGACATTTAGTAAAATATGAATAAATGTTATGAAAATCGGCTGTAGACTTCAGTGTGTCATTGCTGCCTGTAGCCCTTCATACACATCGCCAGTTACCCCTTGAAATATATTTTGTGTATATAAAACGTTGATAACAAACGCTATCCTCCCTTGTTACTCTTTATGACTTCCATACTCTTACGAAACTAAACTATGAACTGATGGTTGCTTCTTCAACTTCAGCTTTTTATCAGATTCAGCTAGTTTAGCTACTCACTTAGATGAACTCAAAAGGTGAGAAATCTTTCTATCTGATGCATTCTAATTTGTATTGAAAAAACAACCTTTGATGTCACCGATATTCACAGAGGCATTGATATGATAGTGGTATGTTAACTTTCAACTTATATAAGGTTTTATTGAAAAGGATTAATTGAAATCTACTCAATGAGATTAACTCAAAATGTGAGAAACCCTTGTTTCAGATCCACTGAAAAAAGGAAACAACACAATACCCGGGGAGGACGTATTTCAATTAAGCAGCAAAGCAAACAAACCTAACAATGAGTCAATGAGTATGACCAATTAACCAACAGAATAAAAAAATCAACCTGCTCAGTCAATTAACAACTGGATCTTCATGATGAGATCTTAATTGAGTCATTCCTGTGTCATTTTCATCTGCATTATTTCTTTACACGTCACATTTAATATTAAAAATATGCCATTTCAGTCCTTCATTCACGTGTGCCTTTTTAGGCCGTGCCTCTTTGAGTCGTGCCTTTTTGGGTCGTGCGATTTTGGGTCGTGCCTTTATGTAGGGAGATCTTCACAACTGGGTCGTTCGTCCGTCGCATACAATGCCTGACCGCTTGGTTTTTCTACGGACATTGACCGGACACCGCAAAAGTAAAACAACGACATAAATATCATTACAGCAACACCTCGACAAACATTACTGATGGACACATCACATGGCTGTTTGCCTAAGACCTATGTCCGTCAAGCTAACAAACACGGCTAACGTCGTCGGATATTCCGTCGTATTTTTTGTTGCATTTATGACGCAAACATTTGTCTTGCGACAAAAACAAAGGCTGTTGTTTTAGCTAGAATAGTATGTGGGTAAGATTGATCTGCCAGAGGTATGCCGCTATTGTAATGTAATAAATGATGTGTAAACATGAATGCTAAGGAGAAGCTTGACGGAAGTAACGTTCATAATTAGGATTGTGACGTCAGATTGTGGATTCTTCAATTACATATAATATATTGTTATCGTAAAGCTAACTCTTCTCATAAATCAATGTTCAGTAGAGGTCACCTTGTTGATTGCATTGCGTCGGCATTTTGAGTAGCCATAATAAAAATAAACACAATGTTGTTTATGTTAGGACTTCACGTAAGTAACTGCTCACTTGACCGGCGTTCTCACTAAGAATTATTTCCGCTGCCTTTAAACTGGAATCGGACCTAGTATTGGGCTTTGAACCACATCCACAAGCTCGGATCATATCTACTGAGCTCAGGCCACATGTACTGGGCTCGTGTCATATCTACTGAGTTCAGGTAACACCCACTGGGTTCAGGCCACCTGTAGTGGGCTCAGGCCACACCTACTGGGCTTGGGCCACATCTACTGGGCTCGGCGTCTCTCTCTCTCTCTCTCTCTCTCTCTCTCTCTCTCTCTCTCTCTCTCTCTCTCTCTCTCTCTCTCTCTCTCTCTCTCTCTCTCTCTCTCTCTCTCTCTCTCTCTCTCTCTCTCTCTCTCTCTCTCTCTCTCTCTCTCTCTCTCTCTCTCTCTCTCTCTCTCTCTCTCTCTCTCTCTCTCTATATATATATATATATATATATATATATATATATATATATATATATATTGGGCTCGGACCACACGACCAAAGCTCAACGAGAGATTACGGATCACTCCTTAACGGAGGCGTTATAACCAGTGCACAACGAGGGCCTTACGACCAGTGCACTACGAGGGCCTTACGACCAGTGCACAACGAGGGCCTTACGACCAGTGCACAACGAGGGCCTCACGACCAGTGCTCAACGAGCGTCTTACTATCATGGCTCAACGAGGGCCTTACGTCCATGGCTCAAGTAGGGCCTCACGACCATGGCTCAACTAGGGCCTTACGTCCAGGGCTCAACTAGGGCCTCACGACCATGGCTTAAAGATAGCCTTACTACCATGGCTCAACGAAGGCCTTACGACCATGGCTCAATGAGAGTCTAACTACCATCAACTAGGGCCTCACGACAATGGCTCATTGAGAGTCTATCTACCATCAACTAGGGTCTCAAGACCATGACTTAAAGAGAGCCTTACTACCATGGCTCAACGAAAGCCTTACGACCATGGCTCAATGAGGAACTTGCGACCATGACTCAATGAGGGCCTAATGACCATTGCTCAACGAAGGCCTTACGATCATGGCTCAACGGGGGCCTTACGACCATTGCTCAACGAGGCCTTACGACCATGATTCAGCGAGGCCTTACGATCATGGCTCAACGAGGGCCTTACGACATTATGTACTCGTCTTACGACTTGACGGCAGTAGCAGGCCGTCATTTTACTACTGAGACAAGCGACACTGTAAATTGTTGTGCAAGCATCGAACGAACGTCGTTAAGCGTCGGTGTGGCACTGCCCCACTTATACATGTCATATGCAATAGCAGAGCCAGTAGGGCATATTCGCCGTGTTTCATTACTCATTAAGGCGTGGAGGGTAAACAAGCCCAGGTGAATACGCTTAACACAAGCGCCGTCGTATTCTCACAAATATCTCCTCGTTTATGTGTCGGTGATGTCAAACCTGCTGGGTTGAACATGACAAATGGTTCATTGTAAACGCAATGTTATTGACTTCAAATTGTAACGTTTACGATGTTAGCGCAGCCGGGATTGTGTACGTTTCACATTATATCGAAAAATTGTTTTGTTTCCAGCGTTTCAGGGTATGACATGATTAGGGGTAGCGATTTTGAGTTCTACCACCATAACGTATGCCCCGACATGCAGATGGTATTGAGACGATGTTGATTTGACAGTTTACTGCGCTCTTACGTCTTCAGGAAATCATGCTATAGAAACTGGATTTCGCCGGATTATTTGTTTCATCGATGTTTAGTGTGAGATGACGCGCATTGCATATCTCATATAGTACATATCTCATATGGTACATATCTCATATGGTACATATCTCATATGGTACAAATTTCATATGGTACATATCTCATATGGTACATATGCATAATAGAAACATGAGAGGATTATATAGAAAACGGGGATGGAGTGGGAAATAGAGAGAGAGAGAGAGGGGGGAGGTAGAGGGAGATGGACAGAGACAGAGATTTGGAAAGAGAAAGAGAGAGAGAGAGAAGGGGGCAGACAGATGAACACATACATTAACGTATAACACTAAGAGAGGTGTAAAAAAGACGGGCGGAGGGAGGGAGAAAAAAGGAATGGAGGGAAGGAGGAGGAGGAAGGGAAGGAGGGAGGGAGGGTATGAGGGAGGGAGGGAGGAAATGAAGGAGGGATTAGGGAGGGAGGGAGGGAGAGGAGGTGACCAAGTGACCGAGTTAGTTAGGTAGTTTGCTAATGAACGAGCGAAACCGGGAGAAATAAATATATGCAGTGAGAGAGGGGGTAACATAGAAAGAGAGAGAGAAAGACAGAGGAGAAAGAGATGGTGGGAGGGAGTGGGGGAGGAGAGGGAAGACGGGGGAAACAGGGGGAAAGGTAGGAGAGAAACAGGAAGACAGGATTTTGGTGAGAGTTGGATAAAGAGCGGACTGATGGAGGAAAGGATAGGTATAGAGGGGGGAGGAAGGATGAAAAGAAGGAGGGGGCGACAGAGTGAGTGAATGAAACAGTGAGGTGGTGAGTGAGTGCGTAAGAAATAGAGGAGGCAGACTAGATAACCTACCCGCAATGTGGTGCTGCACCAGTCTGGAAAACTCTTGCTGACATGTTTTGTTATGTACTTGTTAAACAGCCTCACACACCCGTACACCCAGTCCGCCCTGTACGACTTGGCTGCAGTGTTGTCCTCTCTCTCGACCGCCGTACACCCAGTCCGTCCTGTACGACTTGGCTGCAGTGTTGTCCTCTCTCTCGACCGCCGTACACCCAGTCCGTCCTGTGCGACTTGGCTACAGTGTTGTCCTCTCTCTCGACCGCCGTACACCCAGTCCGTCCTGTGCGACTTGGCTGCAGTGTTGTCCTCTCTCTCGACCGCCGTACACCCAGTCCGTCCTGTGCGACTTGGCTGCAGTGTTGTCCTCTCTCTCGACCGCCGTACACCCAGTCCGTCCTGTACGACTTGGCTGCAGTGTTGTCCTCTCTCTCTCGACCGCCGTCAACAAACAACTGACAAGCACCAGCAACAAATCTCGTCTTGATATCTCCTCCAATAAATCGCGGACAGTAGAAGCGATCAGTCAACCACCCCCGGTCACGACCTCACGATGAATAGGGTTCCGTGGAACAGCAACGTCGACGTACGTGTACACGTACACGCGAGCCTCGCCTCTCCGCAACTTCCCGATTTCCCTGCGTCTTTCCTTCTATGGTTCCGGTCAATGCCGAACGCCTCTGGCTCGTTTTAAGTGTCATCTAGATTCGCCGGCTCCTGTCGTGTCGGTGCGAACTATTGTGTGGTGTGAATTCATTACTTTCAGGGGCGGTCCACGTCCTAGTCATTTACCGCATGTTTGTTTGTACGTTGTACTGCAGCGAAGATAGTGACTTTGCTTCGCTAATGGTCGTGTCAAGTCATCCGTATTCATGACTTAATTGCCCGTGACGATAACCCCCAACGTCGTTTTCAGAGCTTAAATGGATGCCTCGATACTCTTCTTTTTTCGGTAGAAACGCGTCCTCGTACTGGTGTGTACACCTAGTGGCTTTTCCAGTTATCAATGTTGATATATACCATGTAACGCATAGAAAGTGGGCGACATGTTGTGTTACAGCGTAGTTGTGTGTTCTGCCAACAACAACAACAACATCATCAGCAGCACCAGCAGCAGCACCAGCAGCAGCAGCAACAACAACAACAACAACGGTAACGACAACAATACTACTTATCACAACAACAACAACCAAACAACAACATCAATCGACATTATTTATTCGCGATAAACCTTACAAAACCTTGTTAAATAGTATTCGCCTAAAGGTCACGGATTTTAAATGACAGGTTGTTAACGAGAGTGGCAATTCGCCAGAGGTCATGTCGAGCTATATGGCTATTTGAGTCAGTTAATCGGTATCTATCAAATGCTGCTACAATACTTTATGGGCCAAGTTCAGCATAGAGAGTGAAGCAATCTACTGATATTATATTGTGGACCATGTTAACACACACAAAAGTGGTACGTGTCATCCAGTCATGATTTCCCTTGTCTTCTTTTGCATTTAATACAGAGATCATGCAGTGTTCTTCACATAATCTTAGTAAATTCCAGCTTTGACGACCTGTGTAGTGGTTCATTGGATTTCCGACACCATAAAAGAATATGATTCAGGAGATTGGCGGCGGATCCCCGGACCTTTGTTGTTCTCAGTAAGTGCGTGGTCTCACGTTCGGGTGGCACTACAACGTCCTGGCGATTTCATATAATTCAAGCTGCGGATTGGTTGTGTTTACAGTTAGTAGTCGGAGGATGAAGAAGAAGGATAAGAAGAAGAAGAAGATGCAATTACATTTTATTGATGCGTTATACCATCTCATCATTTGGTCGCTAGCAGGACGGATCCCATAATGGTTGTTCACATTACTTCTCTATCAGTCTCCGTCCTGCACCGCTTTTTTAAGTTCAGTAACTGTTATTCCAAATTCAGATGCGAGTAGTTTTGGATAAGTTAAGTCTAGTCTCCCTGGTATTCTCTGTCCATGATTTGGTTGCTACGCAACCAGCCCTCTCCCCCACTTCTTTACTTCAGGAACAGTGACCTGCAAGTTGGGTTCGCCTCCGTCTGTTTGTCTCTGATGTTTTTGGTGTTTCCGTGTAGTCTTATAATTCTCTATTTGTCATATGTTGTGTCCAGGAGATGTTGAGTGCATTACGTAATGGTCGTGTGTAGTTTGCATACACACGGTCCTGCAAGCTTGTCGTGATCGTCCATGTTACTTAGGACTGTTTCAACTACTTCTCTAAAAAAGTGTTCATTTAAGATGGCCAATTAAACTTGACTTCAACATCTGCCAAAAACTGCTACAGACTGTTCAGGCTTTCGTCATTCGGGTTGTTTTATGTGTTGCACTATCAACAATCCAAGCACATATGCACAAGCAGTCGTCTTCTTGTTCAAGTTTCTGTCCATATGTTGTTTGGATTATGGGATTGTCGATGGTGAATGCAACGTACTTTGTTTAGGAACAGTTGGGATATGTGTCAACTGAATTAAATACTAATTCAGTTATGTACAGGAACTCGCGTATCGGCTGATTGTGTTAGAGAGTAGAGCGATGTCGTTCTAAATGAAAATCTATATCAGTCGGCACCTTTGCAGGATGCTTCCAGATCTATCCAGATGTGATTATAAATGTGATTTTAAATGTGATGTATCATTATATAACCTACCACAAGCACACACAAGCACGGTGAGAGTGTCACCATGTCTGGTGTCTTACAGACTGGACAACTGTTTCAGTATTTTCAATGACATCAAGGCCACATCAAACGATGGAGGATTCCATAGGCTAGAATAAGTGTTATATAAAAAGACGGGTCGCTATAAACCACACCCACTGACGTAGGGACGGTACCATTTGCCCGGTTTACATGGACTCGCTTTGGACTAGCAACAGCAGTTGTACAATCATTAATCGGCATAGCAATATTTTACTCCTGCCCCTTCAATGTGCTGGTATACGCATCTTCTTCTCTCAAACCTGGTCATTTGTCGACGACAAATCGACAAAATAATTATTTACATCGTTCGGGCTCACGCAGGTGACAATACGTCCAGCCCAATCAATTAAACGCCCCGACCCCGCTATTCCGGCCACTCGACAGCTGTCACTCTACGGACGCAGGATTGAGCATGAAAATGTATGGATGAATCAACCCAACAACGGCTTTGATTCTTTGTCAATGGGCTGGGATCGTCCGAGAGCATTGTAGACACGGTCAACACAGCCATACCATAAATTAAGCGTGTCCCTTTACAGGATCATGACTCAGCGCAGGCAACCTTGCCAAGCAGATATTTTGCAATGCGTTCTAGTGACATTTATTTCTTGAATATGCGGTTTTTGCGTTTCTGTTGATAAACTTTGGCGAGCGTAAAATAGCTTATCTGGCGCTCAAGTTCAAATGATCAAGCCTGCCTGTCGACGATTCGACCAGGCACTTGTTAGAAAAGATGCCAGTTAAAAATGATGTCATGATGATCAACCGATGCGATAATAAAAAAGTAGACCTGTTGCTCAGAGCTGGGGCACTCGAACCCTCAACTACGACTCGAGTTGCACTTGAGATCAACCGATGCGATAATAAAAATGTAGACCTATTACTCAGAGCTGGGGCACTCGAACCCTCAACAAGGACTCGAGTTGCACTCGAGTCCCATTAGAGCAGCGCTATTCACCGGTTCAGCATTTTAATCAACTACATCCAATGCTACGATTAAGGTTTCGTTTTGGGACGGTTTTTCTGGCTTTTCGTTATTCCGTGATTGTATCGCAACATTATCGAAATATAAATCAATAGTATTACAATAGTTATACAGCGGCCGTGATACTATCGCAATAGTAAAACTACCCCGATAGTTACCCGTAAAGACGACACCATGTACTCTGCAACAAACGAGTTTTACCCGTATGTCCTCCACCAAGGTTGGACCAAGTAAGAGGGCACTGAGCCGTTGTTCACCGGCCTAAAAGGTAAAGGTAAGTTCATATATAGCGCGGTATCCAGTCCTTGAGACTGTTCAAAGCGCTTTACAATTCGCCCCTGGCAGACACGTTCATTCCAACGCCATCTCGACTTCTCCGGGAAGCATTCAGCCACGATGCAATTACTGCGTGAAGACTATTCTTTCAAATATCCACCTATGTCTGCAGCCAAGTACTCCGGTATACAGTTGAGTGATCTGTGGCAATGTGGTGTGAACGAAATTGCCAAAGTTCCGAAACGGAAGCAAGAGGATTCGAACCCGGGTTCGCTCGATTGAGAGTCGGCGTTCTAACCGCTGCACACAAAACATAATCAACCAAGACACAAGGAACTCACACAAATGTGCAGGTCAATTTAATCAAAGTCATCACAGATGGTGTGGATAATCGAGGCTAGCGTCAACGTGAAGAAGAGCCAGCAACATCAAATCAATCTCTTTGATTTTATTTTTTTTGCGTGACATTTGTGTCAATATAATCGATATCTGAAATTTAGATTGAATGCTTCGAAACAACTGAAGAAAACCTCTTATTTGCTGAGTTTACTCGAGATTCAATTTAATTTGTTACCCTGGTTCATGGAAACCAATCATATTCGTCACAATGAAAAGTAGTGTTAGGACGCAGGCTCCCCGCGTGTGCGTCAAACGGTGGCGCCACATCACGGAGTCTGGGTAACCGAGGCTAGCTATTATGAGGTACCACTATGAGGTCTTGCTGCCTGTTTGATCAAACAAAATGTCACATTAGTTTGCAACTAGTGTAGAAGCAATACAAAAATGCCAACTAATTAGACGGGCAGCGAAACTATTGTGAACTATTGTGAACGATCTCACACGGTGTCGCCTCCTGGCGGCAGAAACTGCTTCGAAGCAAGTTTATAAGTCTACTGCTTAATCCTGCTAGTTGCCACGGGCAAAATGCCTAAATAATCCAAATGAAGATGTGTTTGGAATATCATTTCACACACTGCTGGACGTAATTAGTCACACTTTAATTATTTGGAATACTTTTCTAAATGACACTGCAGGATTTTAACAAACGCCGGAACCTGGTGTTTCTAGAATGCTGCACTAACTCTGTGAAACACGCTCCTTGTTAGCGCGACGACTACGGGAAATCCTATTTCGACGTCACTGGTCTGAGGACGTTTTTGTACTGGCCTACAATCCTTAACTCCTCGATGTACTTATTCCACGACTGGATTCTGTAACCCGGATTTGACGCGCCGCTGAGCTCGGGTTGTTGACGGAATACAAGTTGTTTTTATTGTATTGATGTGCTGTAAAATTACATAGCTTGTCGACAAAATGGAACTTTTTCAGTTACCGTGATAGAGTGAGCAAATTGAGTATGCGAACATTAGCTTTACGTTTGTGTTTAACTGAATTTGCCGACCACAAAGTAAAACGATCAGTTTCACACACTTACCATTTTGAACTACATAGGTTTATTGTGTAGGGAAATAACTAAGCTAAATTAGCACAATCCTTTATTATATATGGCGAGGGGCTTGGACGCTGATCGTTCTAACTTTGTTCGCCAGTGCCCCAGTCGTTTTACAGTTGAGCACCATATATGTTCCTAAATAAATAAATAGTTCACTTCCATAGCGCCAAGTCTAGTTAAAAACTACTCAAGGCGCTTTACATTAAAAAGGCGCTTTACATTACTGCGGATTTGATAGGCACCCTCTTCGTTGTTCCACCATATATTTTACATTACTGCGGATGTGGTAGGCACCCTCTTCGTTGTTCCACCATACATTTTACATTACTGCGGATTTGATAGGCACCCTCTGCGTTGTTCCACCATATATTTTACATTACTGCGGATGTGGTAGGCACCCTCTTCGTTGTTCCACCATACATTTTACATTACTGCGGATTTGATAGGCACCCTCTTCGTTGTTCCACCATATATTTTACATTACTGCGGATGTGGTAGGCACCCTCTTCGTTGTTCCACCATACATTTGACATTACTGCACTATCTTCGTTGTTCCACCATATATTGTCACCGAATCTGCTGTACCGATATGGCAGCTCTAATTACTGTTGTTAATGTGGATCGTTTTACCTTTGTTGTATGATTTGGTGATATGCTTGGTGTGCCGCTAATACAAAGTACTAGAACGAAATACGATGTAATCACAAGACGTTTATTCGTTTAATAACAACATATGAATGCATCAAGGGCAGACATTAATTAATTCGCGCACACTGTTGCAATAACAATACACACGCACGCACGCAAGCACGCAAACACGCACACAAATGCACATACACATACACATACAGCTGAATATTATTTTTGCAAATTATACAAGAAACACAATAGTGGTGCATCCAAGCGGTTTGTGCCATTTTGATTGTCATCAGACACCCGCGGATGAATACATTGCGTCATCCGGTGTTACTCGTAGTAATAATACTTGCCAGATGTCAACATGCCCCACACCCCGTTGTCAGTCTCAGGAATGTTAGTATATTGCCCTGTGTGTTAGAAACCCTCTCAGGGTGAGCGTGCTCGGAAGAAGACACATCAGTTGTGGTTAGCCCGTTAACCCCAGCTTCTGGCGGATGAATACATTGTCACGTGTTACACGTAACACGAACAAAAGACAACCGACAGTTCTAGCTATGTCCATAAATATAAACATATTAGTAAGTTTAATATAATTAGATGAATTTCGTTCTTTCCATATGCATGGAGTAAAACGAGGATAAACATCGAATGGCGTTGTATATATATAATTGATTATGCCGAATCCTTTAAAATATTATTCTTTTCCACATGCAAAATACCATATCACATATCATAGCAGTTCATACAACGTCCCTGTAGACTATCGTGGAAAGTGTTACCGCCACAAACTGTTAACATTGTCATATCTATGATACTATCGTTGTTAAGAAGTTCCACAACTTGTATTCTAGTTGTGCCCACAGGCCCTGAGACTCGCTGTATGTCACGTAGACTGCGACACCAATGTCACGTTAACGAAACCGGAACGAAACCCAACCGTCTAACCAAACTATGCGTGTCTACGAACAGGTGTCATTGTCAACTACCTCTCATGTACCTGTAGTGGTAGGTAAGTCATCTAAAAGTTGCATACCTTTCCGAATATACGTATATTTATGCACTGAAGTTATTAACGTCGAAGATACGGACTGCACAAGTCTTTCCCGCACACGAGCCCAGCTATAATGTTGCCATGGATACACGAGGCACCACGTGACCTCGCCAGTGCAAACAACAAATATGTTTTCCTACCCATGGATTTGACTCATTGTTGTATATCACCCTTCCTCCTATATCCTCTCCTCTAGATGCCCCAGATCAAAGGGTATACAAACTGGTATTTGTTTACATAACTATGTTATATAATATAAACTATAATATATATTCTAACATCTTGACCCTTCAAATGTGTTTTATTGAACCGCTACTTTTTTCACATAGTTTGATCAGTGTATGTTTACTATGAATGTTTCGACCCGAACATCGTGTTTACATAGCTTGCCGAAACAAGTAATTATATTACAATTTGTTTTACATTTAAACACTGGTCTCTCAAGATGTTAGGTATAGATTATATTACATAACATGAGTTTATATACCAAAGACCACACTTAGCACTTTCAAACGAACATAGGGGTGGATTCCTCTGGACGAAGGATTCCTCCCGATCTGTCTGTCGACACATCCCTGTCTAGTGAGGGCGGTCGGAGATCGTGTCGACATGGTACTCCTTCCAGACGTCCTCGCGGAGATCCTCCCGCCACGGCTGACTCGTCTGCAGGGCCCGCAGCGAATCGTGCTGAGACAGCTCGCTCCGACGCCGGGTCATTAGGATTAGGAGCATGACGATGAGCAGCGTGACGATGAGGAGCCAGATGATGAGGCCGAGGATCAAGGTCGGATTGAGAAGGCCGGAGCGGCACGCGGAGCAGTCGCCGTCACTGGCCGCCGCGGCTTCGGCTGCAACGAAGACTAAGTTGGTAATGTCTAGGCGCAGTAACGTGTGTAAAAGTAACTCTCTATTCATTAGGACACATCAATAGTGATCACAAATACTACTACTACCACTGCCACTACCACTGCCACTGCCACTGCCACTGCCACTGCCACTGCCACTGCCACTGCCACTGCCACTGCCACTGCCACTGCCACTGCCACTGCCACTGCCACTACCACTACCACTACCACTACCACTACCACTACTACAACAGCAGCAGCAGCGGCAGCGGCAGCAGCAACAAATACATGTGTAGTATAACATATTATAATACATACATAAGTGGCGTGCGTGCGTGCGTGCGTGCGTGCGTGCGTGCGTGCGTGCGTGCGTGCGTGCGTGCGTGCGTGCGTGCGTGCGTGCGTGCGGTATAGAATTGTCATTATATTAACCGATGGCTAGTACGACCCATAGTCTACACTCACCTCCTGGTGGTCCGGGCGGGCCACGAAGACCAGGAGTACCCGCCTCTCCCCGGTCTCCCTTCGCGCCTGTAACGCCTGTGTCTCCCTTTTCTCCTTTATCTCCCTTGTCCCCGCTGTATCCCGCAAGTCCGCTGTCTCCCTTTGGTCCCGGGGGACCTGCTGGTCCAGCAACCCCATTTTTTCCACTGTCGCCCGTGTCGCCCTTAGGGCCTTGGCGACCAGTCAAGCCCGTGGTCCCAGTGTCTCCCTGAAGGCGGGAAGAACATACAACGATGTTGTTCACGACCAAATACCTTAGTGACTGTCACCCTGAAGGCGGGAAGAACATACAACCTTGTTGTTCACGACCAAATACCTTGGTGACTGTCACCCTGAAGGCGGGAAGAACATACAACCTTGTTGTTCACGATCAAATACCTTAGTGACTGTCACCCTGAAGGCGGGAAGAACATACAACGTTGTTGTTCACGATCAAATACCTTAGTGACTGTCACCCTGAAGGCGGGAAGAACATACAACGTTGTTGTTTACGATCAAATACCTTAGTGACTGTCACCCTGAAGGCGGGAAGAACATACAACGTTGTTGCTCACGATCAAATACCTTAGTGACTGTCACCCTGAAGGCGAGACGAACATACAACGTTGTTTGTCACGACCAAATACCTTAGTGACTGTCACCCTGAAGGCGAGACGAACATACAACGTTGTTTGTCACGACCAAATACCTTAGTGACTGTCACCCTGAAGGCGAGACGAACATACAACGTTGTTTGTCACGACCAAATACCTTAGTGACTGTCTCCCAGAAGGCGAGACGAACATACAACGTTGTTGGTCACGACCAGATACCTTAGTGACTGTAAACAGCCTTCATCTACACGTTGACAAAGTAGTACACAGAACAATAGTTAATTTATGTCTGACGGTACACGATTTTAAGATTAAATTACATTCGTTGTTCTTGATAAATGTTATGGAAATATTTCAAGACAAAATGAAAACAACGAGGACATTTTTTATCAGTGTTTATCCGGTTATTGTTAGAGCAAGATTGGTCTCGATGTCAGAACAAAAACGTAAAACGCAATGCGTAAACGGAGCATGCTATTGTGGTTAGTGCAAATGAGAAGGCTTACCTTGGGGCCCTGAGGCCCTGGAGGGCCTCTCATGTCGGGAGTGGTCACAACAGTCGTCGTAGTTGTCGGTTCCGGGGGGACCATTAACCCCGTCCGACACGACCTGTAGCCTTTCTGGTCGTAGTAGTCAGTGTCTGGAAACGTCACCATTATTGCTTTCAGTCCAGGTACAAAGTTTAATCGTTTTTATTACGAAATGACGTTACGACTATGTAATAAATATACATGTACATAAATGTAATTATGTGATTATGTTCTAATGACCAAAACGTCGTTGTCTGCATAATTGTTATGTTAATTTGAGCGAATGTGAATGAAACACCGCACAATAACGCAAAACACTTCTGCACCGACGTGTAAAATTATTATTTCGGTTGAACGTTACTAAAATTTCCGAGTTATCTTTGAAATGTAATCTTATTCAAATTAGAGTAACTATTATTTTAATATAGTTTATTTATTATTATACTGCTATAGTGTACTATATTTTCTTTTAATAGTATATTTATTAGTATTTTATTATATTTATTTATTTATGAATTTAAGACCATGTTATTAATGTGTAATAGCGCCAAGACAATTTTTTATGACGTGGACTAAAGACAAATATGTGACAAGGGACACAACGAAGTCGGGACGAGGCACCGCGGTCTTATGGCCCATGAGGCCCGAAGAGGTAACGTGAGGTATTAATTTGCAATATGCTGTGAAGCGTCACGAACAATCTTGGATCTGGCGCTATATCAAATAAAACATTCTTGGATCTGGCGCTATATCAAATAAAAAATCTTGGATCTGGCGCTATATCAAATAAAACAATCTTGGATCTGGCGCTATATCAAATAAAACAATCTTGGATCTGGCGCTATATCAAATAAAAAAGAACAGTATTTTCACTATTACTGTTATTCTTGTCTGCTCACCAGTGTCATAGGCGATGGCCAGAGCGAACTGATAGGGCAGCTCCAGGTTGTCGAACGTGAGCGTGTCATAGAGTTGCGGCATCGACGTGTTGGCGACGGACAGGAACTTGACGGCGAGGCCCTTGCTCATGAACGTGTAGCCGACACTCGCCTGGTCGTCCTCGTTCATGAACCCGATCCGGTCCCCTGCCAGGACCTTGATGCACTGCTGGCCTGTCAGGTAGACCTGTCAGGACGGTGCAGAGTTGGTCAATGGAGCAAACACAAGGATAGTTATTGCATTGTGCTAGAGCAGGAGGTGGTCGTCCAATTGAAAACAATGGATTTGGGTTCTACACGAGTAGCGCATTACATGTAATATTATTATTATGATAATACGGATAAAAAACAACAACAATAGCAATAACAATCATCGTAATGATAATAATGATAAAGATAATAATCTACAGTATGTAAGTGTGTATTTAAGTATGTATGTATGTATGTATGTACGTACGTGCATATGTATGTATGTATGTATGTATGTATGTATGTATGTGTGTATGTATGCATGCATGCATGTATGTATGTATGTATGTATGTATGTATGTATGTAAGTATGTACGTATGTACGTATGTATGTATGTATGTGTGTACGTACGTACGCATGTATGTAAGTATGTATGTATGTATGTACGTATGTATGTATGTATGTATGTGTGTATGTAATATGTATGTATATATGTATGTACGTAATGATAATAACGATAACGATAATAATCTAGAGTGTGTGTGTATGTATGTATGTATGTATGTATGTATGTATGTATGTATACATGTATGTATGTATGTATGTAAGCATGCATGTATGTATGTATATATTTTTTTATGTTATGCTACATATCCAAGACACTTTGCATATCGGGTGCCAAACTTTTAGCACGCACGCACGCACGCGCGCACACACGCACGCACACCCACACCACACACACACCACACCACACACGCACAAGCACACGCACACGCACACGCACACGCACACGCACGCAAACACACACACACACACGCACACACACACGTTCACTGACCACAGATCGCTTGCCGATGTCGGCTGACAACGGCGTGTACACCCGGTCGAGCAGTAGCTGGTAGTCGGTGCCGGCCGGCCGCCAGATCTGTAGGTGAGTGGGTATGGTGTTCTTGAAGTAGCCCATGAAGGCGAATATGGCGCCGTCCTTCGGGAAGACCTGGTCGACGAGGAACACTTTCTTGGCGCCGTCACTAATCGGGCCATTGTACATGGTCGTACTGATGATCGGATTGCCAACGACCTGAATTTCCGCTGCCCCTGCAATATTGCGTCGGATATTCACCAGGTGGTGACACCAGTAAAGACGTCGTTCACCAGGTGGCATCACCAGTGAAAACGTGTCTGTCGGTGGAATAGTACAACTAATATGTGGATTTGCAAGGCACGACCGCCACAGTCACTACTTACGAGACTCGTGGCGTCAGACAGAACTAAACATTGGTCTGTGAAAAGGCCAACGGGTGTCAACAATGTAATGTATTTGTGTTGCAGATTCCACAGCGTAAGCGAAGGATCGTAAAGACGACGGTAATGACGGCCGTAATGACGACCGGAAGGACTATCGCACGGACGATCACAAAGACGACGATAAGGACGACCATACTGATAACCGTGAGGACGACCGTAAAGACAACCTTAAATACGACCGTAAAGACGACGATATTGACGACCGTAACATTGACCGTACCGACGACTCTAATGACGACCGTAATGAAGACCGCAAGGACGACCGTAAAGACGACGGTAATGACTACCGTAAAGACTATCGTAAAGACTACCGTAAAGACTACCGCAAAGACTACCGTAAAGTCGACCGTAAGGACGAATTCATTGTAAATAACTCACCTTGGACTTGAAGGAGTGTAACCAGCAGTAACGCAGCAACTCGCCCCCAGGTGCCGCTCATGGTCTACAAGAAACAGCAGCTTTATTTATTTTCGTGAGTCTACACGAACGTAATATATGCATAGGCAGCACCTGCCTCTGACAGTGCCAAGTGTAGCTGAACGGCTGCTTTGTAGCGGTATTCGGAATTTATGCAGCGTATCCGCGTCTAAAAAAATCAATATATGAAATCACCATACCAGTACGCACGTACGCTGAAATGCATGCGTTAGACGGGACGGGCCCTCGAAATTCGATTCACCAGCTGACATCATTTATTTTAATGGGACACGAAGTGTGATGTAGGCTACACGCAATCGTGCCACTTTACATATAAAATACAGGTATTAAATAGCAATAGAAATGGATGGCGATGGATCCCAAGTAGCCAAGATACAGCAGAAAATGCGGATGCTTACTAGCTGTTGGTCGGAACAGGGTCACTGACTCTGCTACTTACATTTTTGTCTGCTAGTGTTGCTTCAACAGTTATAGTATATCTGCGGAAATACGTAACATCAACGATAACCAAATGCTACCAGCGTTATCCGGGTGCTGGTCTTATCAAATGTGCCATCCCCCCAACCACCCCTGTATTGGCCTATGGAACCGCGCGCGGTCGTGTGTGACGTCACGTACACACTGCATGACCGTCGCAACTTGACATATAAAATACGTATTCAGATCGTGCACTTGCTGCATTCTTGATCAGGTATACGTTCTAGATAAGCCCCGATTAATAAAAAAGGAAGTTCCTGTATAACGCGGTATACAGTCGGTAGAACCAACCAAAACGCTACACACGTCACCCCTGGTAGACAGGTTCATTCCGACATCAACTATGTGGAAAGCGTTCAGCCATGCTGCAATTATTTCCAGGACCATTCGTTCACACGTGTCCACCAGTGTCTACAGTCAGGTGTACGGCTGACTGAACTGAGACAGGAGTGTACAAAAGTGTCAAAGTTTCGACGAGTATTCGAACATCGGTTCTCTCACTTGGCAGTCCGATGTTCCAACCACGACGCCACCGCGCGATACAATAATCAACAGCTCGGGCGACGCTTTGTTTAACATGAGTTCATGTGTGAGTGCAATGATTACCAGAAATCAGTGTGCTGTTCACGGTATTAAGCAGATAAGTATGTAAAGCATAATGAAATGTTCGATCCTGTGCACAAATACAATGACAATCCCAATAAAGAAACATTTATCGTCAATCTGATCTCTGATATGTTTGCATGCCAACTTGACCGATTTACATTCAAAGGTGACTCTGTGTATGAGCTCGTGGACTGTGTCAAAGTGCACACGCACACTAGAGGCTACTCGGGTTATCTAAGGGTGAAAGACATTTGGATAGCTTAGAACAGGAATCCCAAACTTACTCTTTCGAGGCACCCCTTAAAGTCAGCTTTCCAGCTTAACACTCCACGTTTGTATTTCACATGTAATGTGCCATTCTAAGATAACATTCTATATTTACCGAGAATCCATGGAACTACCCGGCGGCCCCAATGGGTCCCCAGTCCCAGCCCCCAGGAGTCCCCAGCCCCCAGGAGTCCCCAGCCCCTAGGCACCCCAGCCCCAATGGGTCCCCAGCCCCCAGGAGTCCCCAGCCACCAGGGGTCTCCAGCCCCCAGGGGTCCACAGCCACCAGGGGTCCACAGCCCCCAGGGGTCCACAGCCCCCCAGGGGTCCACAGCCCCCAGGGGTCCCCAGCCCAAGGAGTCCCCAGCCACCAGGGGTCCACAGCCACCAGGGGTCCACAGCCACCAGGGGTCCACAGCCCCCAGGGGTCCACAGCCCCCAGGGGCCCACAGCCATCAGGGGTCCACAGCCACCAGGGGTCCACAGCCATCAGGGGTCCACAGCCATCAGGGGTCCACAGCCCCCAGGGGTCCACAGCCCCCAGGGGTCCACAGCCATCAGGGGTCCACAGCCACCAGGGGTCCACAGCCACCAGGGGTCCACAGCCCCCAGGGGTCCACAGCCCCCAGGGGTCCACAGCCATCAGGGGTCCACAGCCACCAGGGGTCCACAGCCACCAGGGGTCCACAGCCATCAGGGGTCCACAGCCACCAGGGGTCCACAGCCCCCAGTGGTCCACAGCCCCCAGGGGTCCACAGCCATCAGGGGTCCACAGCCACCAGGGGTCCACAGCCCCCAGGGGTCCACAGCCACCAGGGGTCCACAGCCACCAGGGGTCCACAGCCACCAGGGGTCCACAGCCCCCCAGGGGTCCACAGCCACCAGGGGTCCACAGCCCCCAGGGGTCCACAGCCACCAGGGGTCCACAGCCCCCAGGGGTCCACAGCCATCAGGGGTCCACAGCCCCCAGGGGTCCACAGCCACCAGGGGTCCACAGCCACCAGGGGTCCACAGCCCCCAGGGGTCCACAGCCACCAGGGGTCCACAGCCCCCAGGGGTCCACAGCCACCAGGGGTCCACAGCCCCCAGGGGTCCACAGCCCCCAGGGGTCCAAAGCCCAAGGAGTCCCCAGCCACCAGGGGTCCACAGCCACCAGGGGTCCACAGCCCCCAGGGGTCCCCAGCCCAAAGGAGTCCCCAGCCACCAGGGGTCCACAGCCACCAGTTTGGGAGCCATTGCTTTAGGTTATAGAACAATGACCCTAAAAAATTAAACACAAATGTTCCCAGAAAACCAGTTATTGAAATCAGAAAACGGAATGTCCTCGTAACTAAATAAATACAGATGCTTAAAGGGCCCTTCTCAGTTTGAATTTTCTACTAGTCTCATTTCAAATTCAATTTGCGAAATATCAAACCTACCTAGTATCCACTGCAACATTCTAGCTCGTTTGTGCAACTTTTCTATGTAGTTTTATTGTGAAATAATGACACACACACTATTAAATTACTTAATGTTTGGTCAAACATTAACTGCAGTAAAGATGGGAATACTGAAAACTTACGAATTTCATCCTTGATGAAATTTCGTCACTTTTTCGTGTGATCTGTGAGAGGTGATCCATGATCTGTGAGAGGTGATCCATGATCTGCATTGACTCGCAAAGTGAAAACTCTTTTGGATATCCAGTAGTTTGAACCTTACCAGATCTAACGACTAAAATAAATTTTTCGATGATTTGAACAAAAATACGCATGTTTCATTAAATCGACTGCGGACGTTACATAAACTATTCACACACTACATATTTGGACATCAACGAACCGGATTCGCGATAGGCTAAATCAGTCGAGGTTGGAGCTTTAAAGTGAACATTTGTTAACTGATACGTAGATGGTCGGGGGTTTCATATGACTAAAATACCCCAATTCTCTGATTTGTTCAATGGCAAAGTATTTCTAAGTTAACACTTATATTTCATCTTATAATATTTATTACTGCAACACAGTTATGTCAGAACATCAAACGTGAGTTTGACACAGCAATAAAGCATCCTATGAAAAAACGTTATATTTAATCTTGAAAGGAAAATATATGTTTATCTGTCATTGATATGCCGTAAATCGATCTCGGTATATGTCATAAAACTTACATATTTTATTTCATCACAAAATTCGTGTATTTTCGAACATGTTAAGAGAACAACGGTCACTTGTTACAACACATAATGACACGTTCAGCAGTGTCTCGTAAATCAGTCGTTCGGTTAACCAGGCATGATCTTTGTACATTCTCTTTAACGAGTTTAAGCAAAATAATAATCTTACGGCACATCAGACATGGCGGACAGTGAACAACATTGACATTGCTTTGACCAATGTGTATGACACTGTGCCTGGTCAGTGGGGAGTTGCTTCGGACCCTCAGTGACCCCTTGACATGCAAACGAACAATGCACTCAGTACGATTCGAGCAATCCGGTATTTAACGACGTGTGCGCGAGAGGAGTGGGCTAATTGTAACATTAATTTGTGCCGCAGGGTACCCTATGACTAGATATTCATATTGTTTGATCTCTGCCTGTGGTTCTGGAGGCATGCCTCTTGACATAGATGAGTCACGAGGCATCAAACACCAAAGAACGTTGCCGCATAGCTAGCAACATGTTACACAAAAATGGTGGTCATAATAACTTTAAGAAAATGGGTTTGCTGTTAACGTCCAAAAACTATGAATATGTGGGACAATATGTGGGACAATACCCTTAGTGAAGATAGGCTAGTTATAAAAATTAGTTTGCATATATTTGTTTGGTTAGTGAATGTATGCGTTTGTGTGTGTGTGTGTGTGTGTGTGTGTGTGTGTGTGTGTGTGTGTGTGTGTGTGCGTGCGTGCATGTGCGTGCGTCTGTGTGTGTATGTGTATGCGTGTATGCAAGTATGTGCGTGTGTGCATGCTTGTGTGTATGTGTATGTATGTGTGTGTGTGTGTGTGTGTGTGTGTGTGTGTGTGTGTGCGTGCGTGCGTGCGTGCGTGTGTGTGTGTGTGTGTGTGCGTGTTTGTGTGTGTGTCTGTGTGTCTGTGTGTGTGTATGTGTGCGTGTATGCGAGTGTGTGCGCGTGTGCATGCTTGTGTGTGTGCGTGCACGTGCGTGTCTGTGTGTGTGTGTGTGTGTGTGTGCATGCGTGCGTGTGCTGCGGAATGTAGAAACACCCACACGCGACCCTTCGAGATAGCTAGGTAGCCGGGATGAAAGTCGGCAAGTCGAACTAACGTTGCTGAAAGGCATCAGCAGATAACATGACACAAAAACGGTAGATCTACCACTTTGTACGATGCGACGGCGGTAGATAAAGATCTGGCGCCCGGGGCGTGCGGGGTGGAAGGGCGTTTCTCCTCCTGGTGGAAGAATGCTTGATTTTTTATTAATTCATTCTATTGCATTTTCGAATGCATTTTCGAATGCATTTTCTACGTGAAATGGTGGTTTAGCGGTATATTTGTATTCTAAATTAGCACTTTTTACAACATTTACATGCATTTTGGCGGTAGACTGTAGTTCGAAATATGTAGACTTTGAGATAAAATTGACGAAATAGCGCTAGCTCTAGACTTGGCACCTCTGCATTAGCGAACAGAATGAACTGATAGGTGAAAGACAACAGGAAACACGCATCGGTAAACGCGCCAATCACGTCATTGTGGAATTGTCAACGGACGTGTTATTATGTCATAGTGAGAACGCGTAATCACACGCCGTCAAACTTGACAGTTTTTACATTGATATGACGAATATGTAAAACCACAAGAAGATGTTCGTGATTGCGTAACATTAGATCCAAACAATAGATATTGCGCGCGCACACGCACGCACGCTCGCACGCACACAAATTGTCGCGAGGTCCTTCCAACTGAATAGCTTTCACGCAATATATTTCTGGTTGGCTCATGACAAGGTAAACCGAGAGAAAGTATAAATTGTTGTTTTTAAAGAGGATCACTAAAGGAAATCGACATTACATGTAACATGAATATAAAATTGGTGGAAATGAAGAAACAGCGTAGTATAATATGGCCTCATGCTGATTGGTGAAGACGCACGAATGAGGGTGGGATGTTAGGGTCAGGGAATGTTTGAGTAGTAAACGATGGACTGATCTAATGTTAAGGAAACAGGTGGGCTCCTGTGATAAGACGCCAGCTTCAATGACAAAATGTTGTCGCAAAAATTCAAATTGGGTCACACCGGCCTATTTTTATGAGGTATCAAGCGTAGCTTGATTTCGTAATTACCGGTGGGTTTGTCGTGAGGGCATGTATGGCTATGTTTGGTTAAAAGCCTGGCTCTTAACATTGGTGATTGTGATCACGTTAATGTCGGTCCCGTCTCATTTAATTGGGGATGTAAAAGAACCACCGAGGACGACATGCACCCTGGCAGTGACCACCCTGGCAGTGACCACCCTCAGTGCCTGCATGAAAGGTCAGCACGGAGAGGCTGGCTAGTTGAAAGAGACTTCGTAACATCGTACAATTGTAGTAGCCACAGCATACAGACTAGTCAGTTAGTAGAACGTTGCTGAGTGCTTGAAACAACATAACCACCAGAACTAAATAAGGCGTTGGACTATCGGGTAAAAGGCTGTGGAAGGGGCCTTACAGTTCAGCCTCTCACAGACCTGTTTGTTCCAACGCCTGCTCCACTTATCCGGGAAGCAGTTAGCCGCGCAGCAACAACTGCGAGAATATTCTTCCATACGTATCCACCACTGGCTGCACATAAATATTCGCGTACATAATCAACCAGTTGAATGAACTGAGGCAACGTAGAGAGAACGAAAATGCCCAAGCTTCAAACCGACAGCAAGATATTTAACCACAGCCCCTTGATTGGGAGCGCGACTTTCTAACCACGTCACTACCGATCCCGTAAATCATATTTTCCTTTCAGTCAAACTGAGTTATAGCAAGTTGGCCAATTACCAACCAACGGCTGCATAGACACATCTTATCAAACCAACCACAGTCAAACGTACCATTTCTCACAGACGATATTATTGGCATGTTTTTAATGTCATACTATAAACTACACCGTGGCATCCCAGTACCCTGCAATTACGCCTTCGGTTAACGCAGTACCCTGCAGTTTGCGTCCAGACGATGTCTAACAACGTTAAATGTACAATCGATTACGTTACCTGTTGCGGCGTCGGTGACATCGTTAAGCGGTAAGTAATGTGTAACGATATGGCGCAGTTATCCGATGCTGTGAACTGCAGGTGTTACCGCTGTCGTTTGCCGTCTGCCCGCGGCGAAGTTACGCGCTGCAGCGCCGTTGCGTGTTATACGAAAAACCGACCACGAGCTGTAGAAAACGGCTCCCGTCAATAGACGGTCGCCCACGGCCAAATCTCGCGAGGCGTAAGTCCGGTTTTCGAAATGTGACAAATTGTTTAGGTCCGACAACGATTGTCGCGTTTGCTGGTTTGTAAATGTGATTAACACCGTAACTATTTGACTGATGCTCAGACCGGAAGTACTGCCCGGATCTAACAATATGGTTCTTCCCACGTGAGGGCAAACATGTCAAGCGTGCATTGTGTATACCCGCACGTAAACAACATTAGTGCAGGTCTTTGTGAACGGAGGTGTCCAATCGAAGTGCATTCGTATAGTTACGTGTTAGTATATCAATTTGTGTCGATGGTGTGTTTTGTGGGGTGAAAAGTTTACCATAAGTACGAGCAAACACAGACAGTCCGCCAACGCGCGATCATTTATATTATTTACATATGTGTCTTGTCGTATTTGGTCATATTTCCAACAATTAATGGCTATTACAGATATAGACCACCAGCTCTGCAAGTCTACGATGGCCACATGGTTACCATAACAATGGGAAATGTTACATCTCACATAGACATTTGGTGCATGGGTTCTATAACGCCTTCGGTTAACGCTATAAAGGAAGGGAGATTTTAACCATGGAAACATACAATGGAATTCTCTAGAGAGCACAGGGATTGAGGATCAACAATTGCTATGTTTAATCCAGGATAGCTTTCTTACTCAGCACGTACTAGAACCAGCCAGGGGAGAAAATGTATTAGATATAGTTTTGTCATCACAAAAAGAATTAGTGGACAATGTAAAAATATTTGAACCATTGGGTAATAGTGACCATAATCAAATACATTTTGACATCAATGTAAAATCAGAAAGTAAAAATAAGAAAACGTACAAGAGAAACTTCCACAAAGGTAACTACAAAGATATGAGAAAATACTTAGCAAAGCTAGATTGGAATAACATGCTGATGAATAAGACCGCAATTGAATGTTGGAATATTCTAAAATATGAAATTGAGAGTATCATCGATAAATTTGTTCCCTTCCAAAAACAAGGAAAACGGTGTAGAAAGAAACACTTGTCAAAAGAGGCAATTAGAAAAATAATGCTAAAACAAACTATGTGGAGGGTTTATAGGCGTACCAGAAAGGAAGAAGACTATGCAAAATACAAAGAGGCACTTAATGCAGCTACAACTGGAGGGATCGCCAGTAGATATTATCTACTTAGATTTTCAGAAAGCTTTTGACAAAGTGCCACATCAAAGATTACTACTTAAATTAAAAGCCCATGGTATCGGGGATAGCATAACTGACTGGATAGAACAATGGCTGACTGACAGAAGACAACGAGTTGTAGTAGATGGAGAAGTTTCAAATTGGAAATCGGTTTTGAGTGGGGTACCTCAAGGATCAGTATTAGGACCTATATTATTCTTAATTTATATCAATGACTTGGACGACAGTATAACAAGTAACGTACTGAAATTTGCGGATGACACAAAACTGTTTAGAAAGGTTAATACTGATGGTGATAAACAACATTTACAAAACGATCTAGACAGATTAGTGAAATGGTCTGAGAAATGGCAGATGCTGTTCAATTTTGGGAAATGTAAATGCCTACATACAGGACATGGGAACTTGAATGTAAACTATAAAATGGGAGCTACTGTTCTTGGTACTACTGTAAAAGAAAAGGACTTAGGAGTTACAATAAGCGCTGATATGAAAGTTTCAGAGCAGTGTGGTATTGCAGCTTCAAAGGGTAATCAAATTCTTGGATTGATTAGAAGAAACATAACATACAAGGGAAAAAAGTTAATTATACCTCTTTATAAAGCAATAGTTAGACCTCATTTAGAATACTGTATACAAGCATGGAGACCATATCGTAAGAAGGATATAGATACGCTTGAACGCATACAAAGGAGAGCAACTAAAATGATTCCAGAACTTAGAGACCTTAGATATGAAGAACGCCTGAAAGAATGTGGTTTAACAACTCTAGAGACAAGGAGGTTAAGAGGAGATCAGATTGAAGTTTTTAAGATATTGAATGGGTATGAAAATATTGATAGAAATATGTTTTTCTCACTCAAGAAGGATAGCAGAACTAGAGGACATGAGGTAAAATTAGTAAAGGATCAATGTAGATTGGACATCAGGAAGCACTCGTTCTCACAGAGGACAGTAAATGAATGGAACAAACTGTCTACAGATTGTGTAACTGCTAGCAGCGTGAATATGTTTAAAAACAAGGTTGACACATATATCAGAAGGGCGGGTTATAAGTAGGTGAACATTGTTGGACTCTCGATAAGCCAATGGCTTCCTTGTCCACTTGCCATCTGGGCCTTTGGCTTGGATGGCAAATCTTGTTAAATCTTGTTAAACTGAAATCATACAATCTAAAAGAAGCTATGAGCAAAAACTGGCATGTAACATAAAACATGACAGCAAGAGTTTTTATGCATATGTCAGGAGTAAACAAAACGTACAAGACAAGGTTGGACCTCTAGAAGACAGTGCTGGAAATATAATATCACAGCGGTTTTTAATGGCGGAAGACCTAAATGGTTACTTTAGTTCAGTGTTTACCAAAGAAGATGTTAGTTCATTACCAGTTGCTGATGCTAAATTTCAGGGGGCTAAATCTGACTATTTAGGACCGTTAGTTGTAACTCCAGAATTGGTAGCTAAGAAAATAAAGGCAATGAAGAATAACAAATCACTGGGAGTGGATGGGATTCCTCCAAAATTACTAAAGGAAACAGTAGATAAAATCAGTATACCACTTGCAAGAGTATTCAACTTGTCATTAAAAGATGGAGTTGTTCCGTTTGAATGGAAAGAAGCAAACATCATACCATTATTTAAAAAGGGTTCGAGAAATAAGTCAGAGAATTACAGACCAGTGAGTTTAACGTCAGTGATTTGTAAATTATTAGAAAGGTTAATTAAAGACCATATGGTGGACTTCCTCGCTAAGCATAAATTATTAAATTCATCTCAACATGGATTCCTTAAAGCGAGGTCATGCTTAACAAATATGTTATGTTTTTTGGAAGAAATCACTAAGTGGATAGACGTGGGATCGCCAGTAGATATTATCTACTTAGATTTTCAGAAAGCTTTTGACAAAGTGCCACATCAAAGATTACTACTTAAATTAAAAGCCCATGGTATCGGGGATAGCATAACTGACTGGATAGAACAAAGGCTGATTGACAGAAGACAACGAGTTGTAGTAGATGGAGAAGTTTCAAATTGGAAATCGGTTTTGAGTGGGGTACCTCAAGGATCAGTATTAGGACCTATATTATTCTTAATTTATATCAATGACTTGGACGACAGTATAACAAGTAACGTACTGAAATTTGCGGATGACACAAAACTGTTTAGAAAGGTTAATACCGATGGTGATAAACAATATTTACAAAACGATCTAGACAGATTAGTGAAATGGTCTGAGAAATGGCAGATGCTGTTCAATTTTGGGAAATGTAAATGCCTACATACAGGACATGGGAACTTGAATGTAAACTATAAAATGGGAGATACTGTTCTGGGTACTACTGTAAAAGAAAAGGACTTAGGAGTTACAATAAGCGCTGATATGAAAGTTTCAGAGCAGTGTGGTATTGCAGCTTCAAAGGGTAATCAAATTCTTGGATTGATTAGAAGAAACATAACATACAAGGGAAAAAAGTTAATTATACCTCTTTATAAAGCAATAGTTAGACCTCATTTAGAATACTGTATACAAGCATGGAGACCATATCGTAAGAAGGATATAGATACGCTTGAACGCATACAAAGGAGAGCAACTAAAATGATTCCAGAACTTAGAGACCTTAGTTATGAAGAACGCCTGAAAGAATGTGGTTTAACAACTCTAGAGACAAGGAGGTTAAGAGGAGATCAGATTGAAGTTTTTAAGATATTGAATGGGTATGAAAATATTGATAGAAATATGTTTTTCTCACTCAAGAAGGATAGCAGAACTAGAAGACATGAGGTAGAATTAGTAAAGGATCAATGTAGATTGGACATCAGGAAGCA
>BSQZ01000001.1:20131499-20158999 GCA_033239005.1 Lamellibrachia satsuma | reverse complement strand
ATCGGGGCCTATTTTAGTACTATGCCTTCACACATTAGCTAATGAAACGGGACCACCATGTTGTGTAGTCACCAACTGGCTACGAGATACAAGATACAACCACTCCCCCAAGCAGGACAACATAGATTCCGACACGGCGTTCTCTAGCCCGGATTTTGACTTGATCCCGGGGAAATACTTAGGTATAGTCGATTTCACGCGGCCCCTGTTATAACTAGCATAGCAGTTTCGACACAAAAGGTAGATTTACCAACGAGTAGACTTGAATGGCGTCGCGCACCGAATGGCTGCCGCGGCTGTACTTAATCAATGAACTAAATTTAAACCGTCGCATTCATCTGTACATTACATTCCAGCAGGTAACGTCGGTCCGCGTCAATGAATTACGCCAACCATGACACAAATATCGACGCAACTTACCATCGTCGTGCCTAAACCCCGTTTCTCTGCGAAATCGATCGTTGTTAGTTGCAGCGGTCCGTACACTGACTCCGCGAGCTCGCTACGTCGGCATGCCGTAGTGGCACTCAGTGTAAAACTCACAAGAGGCGCTTGTCCCGTCGTGGTATGCTCGACGGAGCGTGGAGTCAGCCACGCGTGTCGAGGGTCGCTGCCGCTGCATTCACATGCTAATGACTCTTCACTGCGTTGGGTTCAGTCGGCGTCCGTGTTTGCTCAACGTGAACCAGTAGGCATCGACACCGTCACCCGTCACCTTTAACACCCCCACCTACGGACACGTCGTAAATACAACCATTCAGCCGTCTGCCTTCTATCAGACGAAGGTTGATTTAACCAGTTTTAACAAAATTGCCACCGAATACAACAAGCTGCAGGTGGCTTGTAGACAAAGAAGACATTGGTTTATCGAGAACATATTTCTTCTTTGTGGGACTCGCCCGTGTTGCCTTCGAAGGGTAACAGGGGTTGTGACAGGGATTGGTCAATATGTCAAACATCAGTGAAGCATAATGTATTTTATATGCATAATCAGAAGACATGTGAGTAACTAGTTGGTCATTGTGTTGTTGCCAAGCCGAACTTACTTTTGTCTGGTTAATTTATTAAATTTGTTTTACTGGCTACGTTTGTACGTAAACTGAGAATTACTGCACTGCATGATGTTTGTTGTCCTACAAGAAGCCGAAAGTTTTGCCTGTGCTTCGGTTACGCGGTCGTTCGTCATGATTCATGCCACGCAGTGCTAACGACTCTTCTGTCGACACTGTTGACGAATCGGCGGTCGGCTACAGTCAAAGAAGACGGAGCTACTGACACGGAAGAGGGGCCATATATTTGTCTTCCAAAGAATTCCACTCGTTTGTGATTGATATGCCAAGACGGCGGTTGTGAACGGGTCCACTAAAGCGCCCTCGCAATGAATTGACAAACTGGCGGTAATATCTGCGAGTGACGAATTGATGGTATAACAAATTTGCATCGTGACTGTGTTTAGTTTTGACGCATTTACTTTCGAACACGAGCCTTTCGCCACCTTTCTCAATACAGGAACACGTTTAACGGGAGCTGAATGCTAAAGTAGATAACATCAGGTAATGTTGGTGTGGAAAAAATGCAACCAAAATAATACACTCCTTATCTTAGAGAGAGAGAACGTGTTGTGTGTATTCAAAGCCAAACCAACTGACACAAAAACACGCGATCGGTAAGCGCCTAGTTAAACAAATCTGACAGTCTGAAGTGTTTTTGGCCTTTGGCGAAATGGGAGGTCTTACTACTGCGTCTATTCTATGCTAGACATTAAATGTCAACCAATTCTAGACACACACTGCGATGCGCGATACACGATGTATTTGAACGGTTCAAAAGTTAATTAAGCGGGCGCGGAATGAATCCACCCGAGAGGGGTTCGTTAGTGTCGTGTATAGGCATGGTATTTCAATACAATTTCTTCCGTTGACACGGGATCGTTAAGTGGATCGTAGTTTGGCTACGGATGACGTTGATTGATACTGCAAAGCCAAGTGGACACTAACAACATAAACACAACCCCGTCCCCACGCACACACACACGCACCCACGCACACAAATACATGCATCCTCCCCCACCCCATCAAGGACATTCATTTCTCTCCCATTCGGATTGTCAACGGAGTCCAGCACCGGGGTCCGAACCATGTTGAAGCCTGGTTCATTCCAGGAGGCCCAAATTTCACAAAACTATATAAATAGACAACACGCCACACGCTGACTTCGTATCCAATGTCTCACTCACAATAGACAACCCGCCACACGCTGACTTCGTATCCAAGTCTCACTCACAATAGACAACCCGCCACACGCTGATTTCGTATCCAGTGTCTCACTCACAATAGACAACCCGCCACACGCTGACTTCGTATCCAATGTCTCACTCACAATAGACAACCCGCCACACGCTGACTTCGTATCCAGTGTCTCACTCACAATAGACAACCCGCCACACGCTGACTTCGTATCCAAGTCTCATTCACAATAGACAACCCGCCACACGCTGACTTCGTATCCAGTGTCTCACTCACAATAGACAACCCGCTACACGCTGACTTCGTATCCAAGTCTCACTCACAATAGACAACCCGCCACACGCTGACCTCGTATCCAAGTCTCACTCACGATAGACAACCCGCCACACGCTGACTTCGTATCCAGTGTCTCACTCACAATAGACAACCCGCCACACGCTGACTTCGTATCCAAGTCTCACTCACAATAGACAACCCGCCACACGCTGACTTCGTATCCAGTGTCTCACTCACGATAGACAACCCGCCACACGCTGACTTCGTATCCAGTGTCTCACTCACAATAGACAACCCGCCACACGCTGACTTCGTATCCAAGTCTCACTCACAATAGACAACCCGCCACACGCTGACTTCGTATCCAAGTCTCACTCACAATAGACAACCCGCCACACGCTGACTTCGTATCCAAGTCTCACTCACAATAGACAACCCGCCACACGCTGACTTCGTATCCAGTGTCTCACTCACAATAGACAACCCGCCACACGCTGACTTCGTATCCAAGTCTCACTCACAATAGACAACCCGCCACACGCTGACTTCGTATCCAAATCTCACTCACAATAGACAACCCGCCACACGCTGACTTCGTATCCAATGTCTCACTCACAATAGACAACCCGCCACACGCTGACTTCGTATCCAAGTCTCACTCACAATAGACAACCCGCCACACTCTGACTTCGTATCCAAGTCTCACTCACAATAGACAACCCGCCACACGCTGACTTCGTATCCAGTGTCTCACTCACAATAGACAACCCGCCACACGCTGACTTCGTATCCAAGTCTCACTCACAATAGACAACCCGCCACACGCTGACTTCGTATCCAGTGTCTCACTCACGATAGACAACCCGCCACACGCTGACTTCGTATCCAGTGTCTCACTCACAATAGACAACCCGCCACACGCTGACTTCGTATCCAAGTCTCACTCACAATAGACAACCCGCCACACGCTGACTTCGTATCCAAGTCTCACTCACAATAGACAACCCGCCACACGCTGACTTCGTATCCAAGTCTCACTCACAATAGACAACCCGCCACACGCTGACTTCGTATCCAGTGTCTCACTCACAATAGACAACCCGCCACATGCTGACTTCGTATCCAAGTCTCACTCACAATAGACAACCCGCCACACGCTGACTTCGTATCCAAATCTCACTCACAATAGACAACCCGCCACACGCTGACTTCGTATCCAAGTCTCACTCACAATAGACAACCCGCCACACGCTGACTTCGTATCCAAGTCTCACTCACAATAGACAACCCGCCACATGCTGACTTCGTATCCAAATCTCACTCACAATAGACAACCCGCCACACGCTGACTTCGTATCCAAGTCTCACTCACAATAGACAACCCGCCACACGCTGACTTCGTATCCAAGTCTCACTCACAATAGACAACCCGCCACACGCTGACTTCGTATCCAAATCTCACTCACAATAGACAACCCGCCACACGCTGACTTCGTGTCCAATGTCTCACTCACAATAGACAACCCGCCACACGCTGACTTCGTATCCAAGTCTCACTCACAATAGACAAACCGCCACACTCTGACTTCGTATCCAATGTCTCACTCACAATAGACAACCCGCCACACGCTGACTTCGTATCCAGTGCCTCACTCACTTGCACTACGACAATTACGGGATTAAGAAGCGACCAAAATTAGTTTAAGCGTCGTAGAACGGATTTGGCAACTGGGTGGAAAACAGCAACGATTGTCTCTTTCCAGCGCTCAACCTTAAGAAGGATTGATTGTCACGACATGTTCCATTTAAGCTGCATATGGTTTTTGTATGCCCGCGACCAGGCTGCGTGCTCTGACTTCTCAAATGTCTGTCATACGAGCGTTGACAGATCATATTGTCTTCGTCGCATGTTAGGCGAACAATACCACCTTGTCCGATGGCCATGCGGAGATGATGTTTTGCTCGGGGCTGATCAGGCGTCTGGTCAGTGCACCAAAACGCAGAAGAACGTGTCATATTAAAAGTCGTGTCACGAACACAGCTTCTTTTTAGGTATGAGCGCACATGGGATGCTTGCTCACTTGTTTCCGTTGTCATTCTCTGTGTCTGTAGCGTCATCGTTGGTGTCTGTCTCGTTGTCTTCCATGATGATTGCCCAACACCTGAGTTCGCTAGCACTCGATGCAATTTGATCTATGCTTATTTTGCATTTGAGGTTACCTATATTACTTGTAATAGAATGGCAATGCTCTCTCTTGTCTTCGTCATTGTCTTCACTAAAGGTTTACCAACCCTTGAGTTCGCCGGCACTCGATTATATTTATATGTGTAGTCATCACTGTGCAATATCTTGCATTCCAGGTTATAGTGATTAAATGATAATAGAATGCCACCGCGTCCAATATTGTACCGTAATCCATCAAACGAAAGTCAACTGGTTAATACATCAACTACTTGATACACCTTGGTGGCAAACCGTTGTAAACTTTCGTAGACAAGGCATAAGTAATTAGTTTGAACAGTGACATTGCCATACGCTGATATTTAGTTAACTTGTATAAGCCAATGTCCAACTTCCTTAGCGCCAGGTAAAACCCAATTGTTCAGGTAACTTGTTCTGCGTTGGGCATAAGATGACTTTCGCCAATCGTTGAGATGCAAGTAATGTGCCAGCATAATCCAGAATGTTATAAAACATTACCCACCCAGCATATATTTAAAATAAACGGAGGAATGGATGGATAAAGAGGAGTTATATTGCACTATCAGGCGATCTAACGTGGCACCATCTTCGTTCTTATCCCTTATAATAAACGGAAAGAGGGACAGACAGACATACAAACAGGCAGGCAGGCAGGCAGGCAGGCAGGCAGGCAGGCAGGCAGGCAGGCAGGCAGGCAGGCAGGCAGGCAGGCAGGCAGGCAGGCAGGCAGGCAGGCAGGCAGGCAGGCGAAACGTGCGAAACCATGACGACCACATAGCTACAATGCAAACCTTAGCACTCTATAAAAAGGCCATCCACGGCTCGACTATCGCCGGATAATTACCTTGCAGGTGTCCCGTATATCAGCTGCGCCGCAAGCTTCCCAGTCAATGTCAACTGTGTCATCGAAGTTGATACTCGGTGCATTACGCATGCTCCAGTTGAATTATTTCCATCATCAACACTGAAGTGATTTTAAATAATCTGTTACTTCTGTGTACATTGTATCAATTTAAGCGATACAAATAGACCGAAGACAAGGTCTTAATAACAGTAAATATATAACCAAAACTGTGGCCCGCGTTGACGCAACATCACGTCTAACACGATCTGTGTTTAGAGAATGCAAACAATGTGTGCACAGCCAATCGATACCACGTCCGCATACTACCTACTGTCGACGGAGAACTGCACTAGAAGCCGTTGGACCGGACACAGAAGTAGCCACAATCAATGTTTCGTGAAGTGCGGCACCATCGGTCGATAGGCTTGGGCCAGCGGGCAGCACTGGTCAGCCACTGACTTATGTCAGGAAATTCAGACACGTGATGGTAATAGCACACATGGACGCACATAAATCGCACACATTATTCATAATATAAATTAAGCATATTACGTACATATAGTTTTGACTAAAAGTGTAAAAAAATATAGAATAACGCACGGTCCTGTAGTGACAATATCTATATTCGTGGACAATGGAGAATTAATTGTCTCAGTGATGTGTCAGCTATTCCTATATCTGTAGAGAAAATGTATAAACGTTGTTGCACTACGGTGTCGCCCTCTCGTGGACACCACTTCATCAATTCATACATTGTTATCGATGCAAGACCAAACTCCTTTTTTTGCTTGTAGTTTTGTCTGCCGTCTGCCGTTGTGAGGGTTCAGACCGATGGTGCTTGATGGAGTAGTGGTCAATAGGCTGTCAAAGACATGCGGAAGGTACTGTCCGTTGTGAGGGTTCACCACGTTGTGAGGGTTCACCACGTTGTGAGGGTTCACTACGTTGTGAGGGTTCACCACGTTGCCCCTACTTGTGAGGGTTCACCACGTTGCCCCTACATACCTACCACATGGTACGGGTTACCGATTTTGACGATTTCTGGTGTAATACGGCCAGGGCGTTTTTTAACATACAAAGTGGGGGGGCAATGCCCCCCCAGCCCTTTCATTTGCCCCCCCAGTCAAACCAACTTGCCCCCCAATGCGTGCCCCCATTCTCCTTAACCAGCCCCTTGTATTAATGTAGGTCATAATTTGTATTCTTTTTGTTTGTGTGATTGAGTTAATTTTCATTGCTGGCAAAATCAAGAAAGTACCAAAGTTAAAGAAGGGCAATATGTCTACAAAAGATCAATTTATTGATATGGCTCAGAGGGGAATCTTACATTTTCAAAAAAGGCTTTATATTTCCTGTTCCATAACTAGATGCCAGGTTACTATTTTCATGTTACCATTTTCATGTTCGATTCGTCTCGAATCGTGACGTTTACTTTCGACTCGAAAGTCGAAGAATAATGGCAATATCATGGACATAGGCAGTAGTACCCTAGTTATGGTGTGTTTATGTTAATGCATGCGACAGGAAGTGAGAAATGTAATAGCATCATAGCAATAACAGTGACGTATTGCCGAATGGCTTCTTCATACAGTTCATGCGAAGAACTGAAAACGTGCTTTGGCATAGCCATATCATAGCCATAGAAGTGTTTACTTATGACGTCAGTGTTCCGTTGCTAGAATAGCTAATGATTATGTATATGTAAATATGTGTACCTGCATGTTACTGTTCGTTTAAATTGTGTATGATTCAACAAGATCAGCCATCACATTTTACACGATTGAGCCGCGTGCAATCCAGTTCTTTACAGGGTCAGTGATGTCGAAATAGCTGTTAACATAAACCGGTGTCCTGTGGCCGGTTGCATGACAGCCACGCAACTTACGCCGTAAAGTAACACCCAATTCCATAGACTCGACCTAGTTCGGCCGATGCTTATATACGGTTGCATGACTGATGCCCAGCCGTCACCCAACTATAGGTGGTCCCGGCGCGATTAACCGATAAGCGGATTACCGCCCTTTCAGGGCACGTCTTCCCAGAATGCAATTCAATTCACTAGTTCGTCATGGCAGAAAAAACACCTACCCGTAATCTAAAAGACAACTTCATCCACGAAGAGATCATTACATTGATACAATCATATGCACGAAGCAAAGAGACGTTGCAAGGTCGACTCAAGTCGACGTTAAGTAATCGTGACAAAAAAGCAAGCATGGGATTTGGTGACAGCGGACGTAAACGCGGTTTCCAAGTCCCATCGCAGCCGAGCTGAAGAAAAATGGCAGAAGTTAGCCAGTGACGCGAGGGCTGATCTCGCACGTCGAAAACACCCCGGGACTGGAGGAGGGCCGCCTCGAAAGAAGGCATATACACTGATTTAATTGCTGACGTGTTTGGCGATGAATCGGCGCTGATCGATGGCGTGGAAGGCGGTATCGATGTGGGCGATGACGGCCTCTTCGCAACTAGCGAAGCCGAAGGTTAGCGAATGTCAGTTGTTTTACATGTGCATACATTTATAATTTACTACGAATATAATCATATATTAATGTTTGGGTACTTTTATGTGTGTACAAAACTAATTTCACGACCTTTTCCGACCCTCGTATGTGCAGATTTGACTCGCGTCTAGATTCAAGCGCCACATTGCTCTTTTCGCGTTGCCATAAATAATGCAATCAATTAATAGATCAAATTACTAACATTCACCTTCTAAGTCATTGTTGAAGCCAGATAAAATATATAAAATAGGCTTTTTGGGGGCGTTGTGAAGCATTCATCTATTTGTTCGCTCACATAATGTTTAGCGTAGCTCACGCATAAATTAAATAAAACCCCATGACATGTCCGTGCTGTAAATGATAAGCGCACTTAAAAAATGTTTTGGTATATTAGTATGCGATGGAGTTACACAGTGACATAAATAGGATGAACTTTTTCAGAGTCCATGCTGCAACAGAACAACTGCCTCCTTGTCACAGAGGAAGTGCCTGTCATCCCAGTGAGGTGTGATCCAAGTGAGAACTTTCACGGTAAGATGACATGTGCTGTACATGCAACATTTTATTCATTTGAGGTAAAAAAATATGTAATTAATTATGAATTAAGTTGATGAATATTAACATTGCACACATCTGTGCACGCACGCACGCAAACATATCTAATAATGCTCAGATCAAATGCTAACAACCGTGAAATATGTCAAAAAAGTGTCAATCAATTTCTTCACAGCCAGAATGTCACCGTTCTATTTTTTAAAATAAATAATATTTAATAAACACTACACCTGGTATTACATAACTTAATTGTGACACAGCAGATCATCCAAGCAGCAGCAACAGCAGTAACCAGCAGCAGATAACAAGGAGCAGCACCCTGTACATATTGGGGATGGTGTTGAAGTGGTCACAGATGACACTGGACTGTTGCGGATGAGAGCGTCATCAATCGTGTCTCCAGTCGTCACCACCACCAAGAAAAGAAAGAGGCAGCATTCCTCTTCAACTGTTGATGAACTTTACACAACGTATCTACAAAACGAAATAGAACTTCAAAACATACAAAAAATAAAATTCCAGCTTGAAATCCAGCTGCTACAAAAGAAGTTAGCACAGTAATAACCACAAGAAACAACATGGCGTGATTCATTCTAATAACTAATAATCTATTAGTGACATGACATTATTTGAATTTGATCTTGAGTTACTGACTTTGTGTTCTGCTTCAGTTGTGCTTAGTCAGTTAGATTGTGTTAATATTACATATGCTGTTTAATTAGTACATTTTAGGTGGTAGTCTATTTTTTTTAATACATTTGTCTGATATTTTATTTGAGCAGGTACATTCGGTCAGTTTACTGATGAAATAGGTGACACCTACTGATACTGAATAAAGCGCTATAAAAAATACCTGCCTTCTTGTAAAATGTTGTTGAACAATACGTTGACGCATAGCTCTACCTGAGAGCGTTGGGTTGTCGTTGCAGACAGTGTTATCATCATCATCATTACCGCACATAACAGCAACACACAAGAAGAAGATGGACGAAGCCTGGGAAGAGTGCACAACGTCGCATCCATGGCTACGCGCACTCACTGCTTACAATAAGACTGTTTTTGCGATGCTTCTGCGAATGGCCTTCGATGTGTACAACGACTGTCTAATCGGAACGGTCTCCGCCCGATCGTGGCCGATGCGATCTCTCGCTTGTTTGGCGTCGGACCATCTGTTGGCCGCTATGCGACAAAATGGCGCAGATGTGGAATTTGTTCCATTCACGTCCGCGTCTAGCGACCTACACTACAGGGACCCAAACTACTATAAGCAGATGCTGGATGTCATATACGAACTAGAGAAAGTGCGTCTGTCTCAAATGTTCAACCAATGCACAGTTTTCAGTGTGCAGATTGATGGCAGTTGTGACAGGCAAATGTTGGACCACAAGTTTGTAAGTGGACGGATGGCTAACAGTGATGGTAGCGTAACGAGTGTGTTCGTCGTCATGCATTCGCCAGAGAAGAACGGCGCCCCTGGACTACTGGAAGCGGTGAACAAAGCTTTGGATCTGACCGGAGGTAAAGACACGAAGCTCGTCGGTGTCACCACTGACGGCTAATCGGCAAACAATGGCAGACATGGTGGGTTATGGCGTTTGCTTGCTGACCTAGTGCAGAGAGGTCTGGCAACTTTCTGGTGTGCTTCTCACCGGTCGGACTTAGCCATTGAGTCGGTCGTTAGCACCGTACCGGAGCTGGGCATCTGGAAGTCTAATCTACTGGGGCTCGCTACGATTCTTCCGGACGCCGAGAAGGATGAAGATGTTGTCAGCGCAAGCCGGGAATGTCAAACAGTTCCCCCGGCACCACGATGTCAGGTTTGCCCAGCACGAGCTGCAGCTGGTGGATGCTGTGCGGAATAACCTACCAGTTTCCATTAAGGTGTGGTAACAGATGGAGGCACCTGAAAGGAAAGGCTGAAGCCAAAGGGTTTCTGAGAATTTGGAACCCCCAACAGAAGTGGATAACCACACTGATGGGCGACATCCTAGATATATTCGAAACACTCCAGAAGAAGTTGCAAAGGAGTGATTTGTTCATAAGCGATATTCTCACTGTGACTGGCGCTGCCGTCAAGAAGTTGAGATTGATGAGGGTGGACCATTCCCGGGAAGAAGAGAGGAAAGAGAGTTGCCCAACCGATAGCACCAGTGAGGACCCAACACAGCGAAAGTCGAACCACCAGTTCGTTTGTACGAACCGCCGTAATGCACGAGCAATCAGGCTGGAGGTCGCGCAAGCATCCCACGAATACATCTTTGAATGCATGCACCCGGAGCAGGAGGACGTCCACAAAGACATGAAAGGGTTGGTGATATCACGCAACCTGGGATCATTCGTTGAGCATGGCGTGCGCGTCGTCAGGCGTCTTTTTACAGACGAGGCATCTGACTTTGCGGACGGGGCAGCCGAGCAATGGGAGAACATGATGAATGTGCCGTTCCTGCCTGATGGCTGTGATCTCGGTTGTAAGATGACTGTCAGATTGCGGGAACTTCTGCCAGTCATCACAGGTTCAGTTCAGAAGGTGTTGGCATCTCTGGCTTGCATGAGTCCACACTCTATGCAGACCGAAAGGATCGTGAGCCACCACAACCTCGTTGTCGACAATCACCGCACCAGCATGGGTGAGGAAACAAGAAATGCCCGCCTCACTGTAGCGCCGAATGGTGTGGGCACCGCCTACTTTGACCCTCGACCCGCTGTCGTCAAATTCCTGGAGAAGACCAGAAGATGCGGGCCTCCAGATTGGGATATCTACGGGCAGCGTGAATTCGTTAGGAAATTCAACCGCGAAACGGGGCTCTTCTAGTAAAATTGAGACGACTGTCAAACGTACTGACTTGTAAGTTGCTAGAGACGTGTCATGTTTCTCTAACTATTGCATGTGTTAGTAATAAAAAAAATTATAGGATATAAGTGTAACATTAATTTTATACCGAGATGCAGTCGTCAGTGTGCAACCATATGGATAAAAGATACTGACATATATATATATATATATATATATATATATATATATATATATATATATATATATATATATATATATATATATATATATATATATATATATTATGCAATCAACAACACAACACAGATATAGAGATATGAAAAGGCCAAATGAATGACGTTTATTGTGGGGATTAAGGGTAAGCCCACTTTCAAAGAAATGTAAAACAAAGAAATGTGGGCTCCACAACCCAACGCCAGGCTGACTACGCCCCATGCGAGCCTCCTGGACGTCGGGTTCAATAGAGCCCACATTTCACCACAAAGCAGTAGCAGTATTCCTAGAACAAATAAAAGAAACAATGGCATTACTATTGTTATGGAACACCCTTAAACCAAATAGTATAATGCCCTACATGCTATCACGCAGTCTATGAATACAACTACCTGCTTAAAAATACACTAGCTCTAACTGGAATAACTACAAAGGTGGGGCCAATTCGCCACCGGTCACCGACCATGTGACCACCCCACCATATATATATATATTATATATATATATATATATATATATATATATATATATATATATATATATATATATATATATATATATATATATATATATATATATATATATATATATAAATACAAAGCTTTCATACATTCATAAGGGTTATGTAAATAATAATTAATATTGTGTAAGCTGCCCTTTTTAATAATTTGGAGTGCCCTTTTGGGACATTGCCCCCCAGTGAAAATTCTATAAAAAACGCCCTGAATACGGCCGTACTCCAGTTTGATACAGATTTCAATGAAATTTACTGAACATCTTTATATAGCCACATTATTTACTTGTACGCGTCACAAAACCAGATAACATTCATATCAGGCGACAAAAAAAACAACATTTGATGCAATGAAATAATCGTTTATTGCTAGTCGGTGATTTAGTTCATTGTAGCGAGCAACAGATGGCGCGCTCAACCGGAAGTTGACCGATTTGCCAATGAGACGCACCTGTTCGAAACTTCCCAATTGTATGACATTTCAAGATGGCTCCTGCTGCGAAAAGGCGAAAGTGCACTAGAAAGTTCCAAAACGAGTGGTTGGAGAAGTTTGGCGGAATGATTGTGCCAAGCAAATCAGGCGAACAGTATGTTAGATGCAGTTTGTGTTCACGCGATGTGAAAGTAGCCGCATCAGACCTGTATGACGTAAATGAACACATCAAGTCGAACCTGCACAAAGTCAATCTTAAAAATCACGATGAAGGGGCAACCGTGAGAGCGTTTTTCAAGCTGCATGCGAATTGTAGCGACGCTACAAACGAGGAGACCCGAGCGCAGGTGATATTTACCTACTTTATTGCATAGCCTTCCAGCAACAGTCATGGACCACGTCACCGATTTGGCTAGGGCTATGTTCCCCGACAGCGGCATCGCCAAGCGTTTGATGGCGTGACGGCGTCGCTCCTCCGTCTCTCACACAGTAACGCAGAGGTGGAGAGGCTGTTTTCCATCTTGCGGAAAATACACACGGACGCACGCCACAGCTTGAATGCGGACAACATTACTGCATATCTTCAATGTAAACTGAACATCGACATCTCCCGCCATCAGTTGTCAGTTGAGATGCTGAGACTAGACTGATGAATGTATTTTGTGATAGATGTTTGTGATAATGTATGTGTACTAAAATCATCTACTTGTATTCGCATGTTGTTATGTTGTGCGCGACATATATGTTTGAATGATACATATTGATACAGATTCTTACAGAATTTTAGATCAAAAATACAGATTGCAACCCAAAAATGTGGCAGGTCTGTCCCCAGCCATCCTAACGTAGGGAGTCTCTCGTGTGTGGCAGATCTTGCACGTGCCTCTTGTGCCAGTATCTTGACGCTGCCCCATATAGGTCATAGATTACTGGAATACTGCGAATGATTACTTTCTCGTGGCTCTGGTACATGCGACGAGCTACACGCGGCCTACATCTTTACTGTGTTTATGTTTCCTGCGTCATAATTACTAATGGCCATGCATGACGTCATAATTACGTTGCCTTTCCCCTTTTAGTAACTTACCTCTTAGAGAACAGCAGTATTTCGTCCATCTGGGCTCGGTGACTAACAGTTGTACCGGTAGCCAAAAACAAACCACACCACACAAATATCGAATAGTCCCTTAACTTAAACCGTCTCTCGGCCTAATCAATAATTTATAATCTACTTTGCCTGGATTTACTAGGTCATCGATTGAAACGAAGAACAACACAAGCCGTGTATTATCATGTTGCGATTATTCGAACTAAGCCTTATGGCACATTGGCAGTAATAATTGTTATGTTGTTTAACTTTTTTGATATAAATGCCGGCAGTTAGCAGCGATTCATGAAAGAAAGGCAGAAGTTGCAAAATTCACACATGGCATAGCGACACAAAAATAAACTGAATCATATATATGCTACGTAAAGTTGCATTCATAAGGAGAGAGGGAGCCTCGACGCGCTGAAAACGCAGGCTATCTGGTGGGCGAACAGGAACAATTCGTAAATTCAGACTTTTATTCTCGCATCTCCAAAAGTTGGGTAAAAATCGTGATACATGAAACGAAGAAATATTGGTGCTATGGTTACTACACCACCAACGGAGGGTACCAACTACCGTGCCAGATTATCACAACAACATGGTCGATTGATTCGTTCGCGTTGCGTGACTACATCTCTGTCCACGTGGCAGCGTCCTCATCGATAATTCACGCAACTCACGAGGTGCGATCAACCCGCGGGTACCGCTGAGCCATTTCCACCGTGGAGCTTCTCACGGCTGACCCGCTCGAGCAATCAACGACGCTGGTGGTGCCGTCACAAAGCACCGTGTACGGGCGATGCAGCGGACAATTCAACGTCGAGCAGACGTTGTCGATGAATACATGTTACCACATCGGTATACAACATGTAATCGATGCTTATGTGCAATAGGCGGCATTGTATCAACATAGGTTGTATTGTGTTTCATGCATAAACGACTACTACTAAATAACCACGGAACTGATTGACCAGATGGTCTAGGCGAGAGACAGGCCTGGACGTGTAGACCGTGACAACGGTTCAAACACTGCGAAACCAACAGGGATTCTGCGGCACATTCTAAGGTAAATAATCGTAGAACAGCTTGGGATAGTTAATTGCATACGGTGATGATATTTCACATATAATTGTCACGTTTTTATCGCAGGAACTACCAATGACCACTGCAGCGTCCCTTTAGCGGAAAAACGAGGAACGTTAACGCAGTGATAAATATAGTGTTGAATTCTGAACCGAGAGGGCCGCGGTTCGAAATTACGGAGATTTCGTTCTCCTTACATTGTCTCAGTTCAAACAAATATACAAATGCTTATGCACAATGGAGGCTAACCTACGATTCATTGAAATTGTATTCACGGAGAATTTAACCTCTTGTCCACTTGCACAAAAACTGGCTGAACCAGCGGCTCAGCCGGCTACTGTATTACCTTTAATCTTACGTTTATTGTAGTGTTCAAGTGTATTTATTTAGCCATATGTAGAAGAAGCCACGGCTGCAATCAATAACAAAGCAAAAATAGATAAAATGACACAATTCTGAATCATGATTGCAGGGACAAAGCCATCAAAACAAAAATATGTTTTATAATACGATGACCTCTCTGTGTCTCTGTCTCCCTGCCTGTCTGTATGTGTGTACAGTGTATGTCTGTCTGTCTGTCTGTCTGTCTGTCTGTCTCTCTCTCTCTCTCTGTCGACCTCACTATCTCCCTCCCTCCCTCCTCTATCACCCCCTCTCTCTCTCTATCCCCCCTCTCTCCCTCCCCCTCTCTCTTTTCCTCGCTCTCTCTCCCTCCTCTCTCTCCCTCTCTCCACTCTACCTCCTCCACCCTCTCACCTCTCTCCCTCCTCTCTTTCCCCCTCTCCCCTCTCCCCCTCTCCAATCTCTCCCCTTATGTCCCCCTCTCCCTCCCTCCTTCTCTCACTCTCTCCCCCTTCTCTCTCGCTCCCCTTTTTCTCCACCTCTCCCACCCTCTCTCTCTCTCTCTCTCTCCCAACATGTTCCATTGTGAGAGTCCGATCCTCAGTCATACTTCTTCTCGATGTCCATCGGCACAGGGCCATGTTAAACCCCGTGTGCGTGCGTACGTGCGTGCGTGTGTACGTGCGTTCGTGCGAGCGTACGCCTGCGTGTGTGTGTCGTTGAATCCTGTGGCGACTGTCTTTTCTAGACAAATGTCATGAACATGAAATTTGTTCATGACAGTACTTCCAGGTAGTCGCGAGTGTCTTGTGGTGTTACCAGGTGGCACTGGCGTGATCATCTGTCAGCTAACATTAAATAATTAAACTGTACTAACAACGATACGGATCACCGCGCATTTTAATTTAGTGTCATCTCCGAACGACTAATTAAATTATCTGCCGTCTTGTATACTCAAGTGATCGTCATTTTTAACCAATTTTAGACCATCAAATCCAGCATTCATATCTACTATAACAGGATCAATGCTGCCGGAATTGTCGCTGGAATGAAATGAGTTAATGGTGAATATGAATGCACTCGTGCTATCTTCGAGCGCTTAATTAAATACCCTGTCGTCTTGTATACTCAAGTAATCCATCGCCATGTTTAATGGTGAATATGAACGCACTCGTGCTATCTTCGATCACTTAATTAAATACCATGTCGTCTTGTATACTCAAGTAATCCATCGCCATGTTTAATGGTGAATATGAATGCACTCGTTCTATCTTCGATCGCTTAATTAAATACCTTGTCGTCTTGTATACTCAAGTAATCCATCGCCATGATTAATGGTGAATGTGAATGCACTCGTGCTATCTTCGAGCGCTTAATTAAATACCCTGTCGTCTTGTATATTCAAGTAATCCATCGCCATGTTTAATGGTGAATATGAATGCACTAGTGCTATCTTCGAGCGCTTAATTAAATACCCTGTCGTCTTGTATACTCAAGTAATCCATCGCCATGTGTAATGGTGAATATGAACGCACTCGTGCTATCTTCGATCGCTTAATTAAATACCCTGTCGTCTTGTATACTCAAGTAATCCATCGCCATGTTTAATGGTGAATATGAATGCACTCGTGCTATCTTCGATCGCTTAATTAAATACCCTGTCGTCTTGTATACTCAAGTAATCCATCGCCATGTTTAATGGTGAATATGAATGCACTAGTGCTATCTTCGAGCGCTTAATTAAATACCCTGTCGTCTTGTATACTCAAGTAATCCATCGCCATGTGTAATGGTAAATATGAACGCACTCGTGCTATCTTCGATCGCTTAATTAAATACCCTGTCGTCTTGTATACTCAAGTAATCCATCGCCATGTTTAATGGTGAATATGAGTGCACTCGTGCTATCTTCGATCGCTTAATTAAATACCCTGTCGTCTTGTATACTCAAGTAATCCATCGCCATGTTTAATGGTGAATATGAGTGCACTCGTGCTATCTTCGATCGCTTAATTAAATACCCTGTCGTCTTGTATACTCAAATAATCCATCGCCATGATTAATGGTGAATATGAATGCACTCGTGCTATTTTCGAGCGCTTAATTAAATACCCTGTCGTCTTGTATACTCAAGTAATCCATCGCCATGTTTAATGGTGAAAATGAATGCACTCGTGCTATCTTCGAGTGCTTAATTAAATACCCTGTCGTCTTGTATACTCAAGTAATCCATCGCCATGTGTAATGGTAAATATGAACGCACTCGTGCTATCTTCGATCGCTTAATTAAATACCCTGTCGTCTTGTATACTCAAGTAATCCATCGCCATGTTTAATGGTGAATATGAATGCACTCGTGCTATCTTCGATCGCTTAATTAAATACCCTGTCGTCTTGTATACTCAAGTAATCCATCGCCATGTTTAATGGTGAATATGAATGCATTCGTGCTATCTTCGAGCGCTTAATTAAATACCCTGTCGTCTTGTATACTCAAGTAATCCATCGCCATGATTAATGGTGAATATGAATGCACTCGTGCTATCTTCGAGCGCTTAATTAAATACCCTGTCATCTTGTATACTCAAGTAATCCATCGCCGTGTTTTAATTAAGAACTAATGGGACTAAATTTTAAAGGTCAAATATGCACGCTTGCACACACACACACACACACGCACGCACGCACGCACGCACCCATGCATGCTTGCATGTGTGTGTGTGTGTATGTATGTATGTATGTATGTATGTATGTAATGTATGTATGTATGTATGTATGTATGTACTTATTTGAGGAGGTGTGTCCATATAGAATCATGCTTATATGCATGATTATATATGCGTGCATATGTTTGTGCACGCGCCTATATGCACAGTATTATCTGTTTCACGGACAGCTCACTCTGACGATGAGCGCGATTACCACATGCATAGTTCACCTCTTCCTCATCGCCCTACTGTCGACGTTTGTCATATGTAAGTATCATCGTAAACGTCACATAATGGTTGAAAAAGAAAAGTGTGTTGCAAAAAAGCATTGACTCATTGTTGGAGGTAGTGTTGCACTTAGCCCTTTGATTTTACACCAAACCGAGGGTTTTCCTCAGACTCCTCTCCCCGCTACATGAACCGGCATTCTACCAAACTGCCTTCGTGCGCTCGAAGACAGCATCCTTGTGAACGGTGATCAGAAAATAAACAATGTCTTTGTGGAAATACATTAACATATCCGAGACAACTAGTAACACCCTAACCTCGTGTAACACATTTCTTTTAGTGTTGTTCATCTGTGTTTTGAGATCATGCCTTGACAATTGTTTTGAGATCATCCCTTGCAAATTGTTTGAGATCATCCCTTGCTAATTGTTTTGAGATCATCACTTGCTAATTGAATTATTTGACGATGCTAAGTTACACGTATCGTTTTTAGTAGTTGTACTAAAATCAACTTAGCAGTAAGGCAAAATCAGGGAATACACATAAAAAGCACTGAACGATTGGGCCACAGCTCCCTTTGACTTAAAATTTTTCTTTTATGGTATGTAATTTGTTGCGGTAGCAGACTAAGACTAAGTTTGCCCCCCCCCGGCCTCCCCTTGACCTCCCCTTTGTCCCCACTGGCCTCCCACTTTGCGAGAACCCGGATACGTCACTAATCAGATAGCTCTTTGAAAAACGACAACAAAATGTTGGAAACATAATTGCGTATACCGAGATCACACAGTGTAATATTCCTGGAAACACCCATTTATGTTCTTTCTTCCCGTATGAAGTTATATCGACATAGTTAACTTATTTGAGAACTATTGTATCTGCTCATATATCACGTCGATCCTGGATTCTATCGTACGAACGTTTCTCGGTGTTCGCCGTATACAATACTGACGTTTCCATAAGATGCGAGTATAGTTTATCAACACTTTGTCCCACGCGAACACGTGATTTGTGGGTAGCCTAAATACTCTGTGTTATGCGATTTGTGGGTAGCCTAAATACTCTGTGTTATGACGCAAGTCAAGTGAGTAAGCGGCATTGTAAAAGGAAGTGACGTTGCAATTAAAGTCTGCGTGAGCATGCATGTCATGAAACACTTATTCCACTACTCTCGCCAACAGTGACGTCATTCACCACTGCCACAACATGATTATAAATTCAAATGGGCAGCTGGCGGAGTGGTATAAATGATTGGTAGGCTGAAGACGCCATTGCTGTTTACAATTTGTTGCACATAGCATTTGTGCACTTGAGAGACGTAACATTGTTACGTACAAAGATGAACATCATCGAGTTTCTTGTCAACTGTTAACACATATTTCTATATAAAGTTATATTGAAATTGAGACAAAAACGAGTTTGCCGAATGAAATAAAGATGTGTAAAATATGCACTTAAATGCCATTTGTTTCTAGGGCGATAAGATAAATATTCACGCATGCGCGAAAGTAGTTATTCCATCATACATGGTATATTGTGCTGCTGTGTGTGACTCTGATGTCGTCGCTCGTATTGCAGCAACCAAAAATACATATGGGCAGGAATCTCACGTTGAGTCGGCCATCGACAGTGGCGCCTCTGGTGCATTTCTTCTGGACCACATTGTGCTGCAGGTTCGTAAGATATCTTTCGAGTGGTTATTTGTAAATGCCTTGAGTACTGAACGATTATAAATCTCACTCCTCTGTAACGTGTTGCAAAATCATACAATGTACTTACCACTGGTCAATATGAGAGATGAAGCAATTCAATGGCTCGTCTTTAATTTTCTGCCGTGAAGGAAATGTACTTTTGTAAACCTTCATAATAACATAGCAGTTATTTTCTTCATTGTGATAAATATAATAACACGTCAGCAATGTGTTCGTTGATTAGAATAGAACAATGCATAAAACGTGTGATTACTGCTATAAACATTATTGTCGGAGGTGCCAAGACAAATAACTCAGAGGAAGGACATTTTCCTGCTAGAGGCAAAATAAAGGAAGGAGGGTGTGGAGACGGGTATTTTCCCACAATACGATTGTTTTGATAAATGAATGTCTCAATGTGGACATTCTATAGCCACGGTTTTATTGAAAATGTGGAATTATTTCAAAAAGAAGGAGATTATTTGAAAAGAAAGGAGAATTAGGAGACGAGAACCTTCCCAAGGCAGGATACTTGGCGCGTCTGTGGCTCAAACAGATTCTTGTTCCTCACAGACCGGCGTCGTTTACGAGTTCTCCGCTTGGTGCGTGCGCACGAATCCAGTCATATTTCAAATATGGCGGCCAGTGGAACAGCCGAACATGACCTACAGGTTGGTCGGGGAGGCAAAGGTGAACCCAACATCCGTGCCAGCAATCTGTCGTGTAAGTCAACGAAACGAATATATTATTTACATTTAAACACTCTTCTACGTATGACAAACATCTGTAGCATAGCTCAGTGTCGCAGTTGTAAAGTAGTCTACGTTATGTTCGTGTGCATCTTTCAGGAGTGGAAAACGGGAACACGTTTTGATGATGTTGTAAAACATGAATGTCTGGCAAAGTATTTTCAATAGACGCAACCCAATTAGCTAGATGGTGGCCGGGGCCGTCATATAATATACTTCCATGTTCCTGATACTGTACACGATTTCGTGTTTAAATCTCCATCCCCGGATAAAGATACACTGTCGACACTTGAGTAGCCCATTTCAAGGTCAATGCTTAATTTATTTATACATTTTAAGCATTTTGGCCTTCGTTGCCAACTGAATGTTTCCTTTTTAATTGGAGTTTTTTGTTAATTCACACCCTAATCATTACCTGTGCCAATTTTCATCACAGACGAATCTACAGAAAGCTGCCGATTTTATTTTCATCCGCGACGGTGATCGACTTGGCATTTACAATGAAGAGGACGCATGCGCCGTGGCGTACGAGCTCAGCGATACATCCAGTGTCCTTCACTACGCGGACAAAAGTAGATCCGGCCTGAAGGTGGAGGACGTAGTTCGATTCGCTCGTAGCGAGAAAGGGTACGGTTTCTCCGTGACAGTATCATGTGACACAGGTAACTGAACGAGGTTTACATGGTTTTTCGATAATCACCGGCTGTGCTATGAGAAATGGAAAGACGAATCGCTAAACCACTAAACCACTATTCCCTTGTTCCGAAAACAGTGTAAACAGACTGGTGTAACTTATACATATATGTTTTTGCATGCATTTTCACAAATATAAACATTCACATCACGCACACATACACGCACGCATATTCAAATTCACTCTTCTCTGTCTGTCTGTCTGTCTGTCTGTCTGTCTGTCTCTCTCTCTCTCTCTCTCTCTCTCTCTCTCTCTCTCTCTCTCTCTCTCTCTCTATGTCTCTCTCTCTCTGTCTCTCTCTCTCTCTCTCTCTCTCTCTCTCTCTCTCTCTCTCTCTCTCTCTCTCTCTCTCCCCCCCTCTCTCTCAAATTGATGTTAATAAATGTTTTATGCATTTAAATATATTTATATTTCTGTGCCTGCAACTTCATTTCGCAACTTCAAATTGTTCTAAGCTATGGCCCCAGGAGTCAGGAAAAGTCCAATTATGAGTTCCACTATGTCTCATCTAACAGCAGTTGTGCGTGACGTATCATTAACACGATTTAACAACATTTCCACCCAAGGCAACACACTACTGTGGACAAGGAAGCTTACGTCGGGTTATCGATAATCCAACAGTTAATTATTCATCAAATTGTAACACGCCCTTACGAGATATATGTCAATTGTGTCTTTAAAGCTGCTTTCTCAAATGCTTCAACCCATCGTGAATCCGGATCATTTATGTTCAGATGTGTGGTGTGTGTCTGACTTAGATATCGAATTGAGGATGCACCTTTAAGCATATTCACATTGCTAGCATTTACATTGGCTGTAGATAATTTGCTTCATTCATTTTTCAAATGGATGGAAGCACCAATATCGGGTCGTATCCGTTGTCGTATCGGGTCGTATCCGTTGTACGTATCGGGTCGTGTCCGTTGTACGTATTTGCTGTACGTTGTTTATCTCTTGTAGACAAGTCATACTACCTGCAGCCCACACCACCGTCGATGACGTCACCACCCGCTGTATCACCAGTTAGTAAGCAACTACTACTAAAACTCGAATACAAAGCAATGCAACTCTTTCCTCCTACTGAGAATTTCAGATTAAAAAAGGCATCGTGGGAACATGCAACGAACGACGATCGAATTATACAAATCCCGCCAAACGTGAGGCAACAAATCGTAACATTGAACCATTCTTTATCAAAACCAATGCATCATCGAGAGTATATATTCATGCGTTGTATTATATAAAGATAAACATTAACTTAACACCGCTGCTGTTTTGTTGTAGTTAACCATAACTCCATTCCCTACAAGACAAGGTAGGTTATTTCAAGCGTTGTTGTCGAATTCGAGGTGTTGTTGTCGATTTGTTTTATATTACTGTATATTATTTTCATCGTTATTGGTTATTCCAAGTGCTGTTATCGAAAATCTGCGTCGTCTTTTAGTCATACCATGTACAGTATGTAAATCCATCTTACAAATGTCACTGTGTTCTGAGATATTTTCATCATCGTCGCTAGTTGTTCGGGTAGAAATGTAATTTGCATTTTGTTTTACATTGCATTCAACAACATCGTCATAATCTTTACATGGTTTAATTTCAGGAACAATTACATACGTCGGCAACTCCATGGCTCGTCGCCATAACGCCATCGAGGAATCTGGCAGAAACATCTACGTGCTGTCAAACGTCACGTTTGTCAAATGTCACGTGTTGACATTCTACGCCTACTTCTTGAAAACCGACCCGGTCTGGTTTCAAATATGGCGGCCGCACAAGGACCTGTCGCAGCTGTTTACACTGGTCGGTCAAGTACCCTTCTCGGCCAGGGTTGTGCCTGGAGTGTTCAAAGTAAGTCGGGAACGGTGTCATAAATACGGCTTTAACTGAACATTCTTAATACAGTAAAACCTGCTCGAATGTTGCATATTGTAAATTTGTATATTTTTACAGCCTGTATTTATTTTACGGATTTTATATTTAGGTCTTAAACTCATAATGGATAATTTGTAAATTGTAAAAGTTTTATCGTGAATAAAAAACATTAGTAGTAGTAGTTGTAGTATCGATGAATATGCCTCTTTAAAACAATTGGCTCGCACACTGACTAGTAATTGTCTTACAAGGGTATATATAATGAAATTGCAAATTCAATGGCAACTATTAATTTATATAGTATTGCTAGGCAAATCAAGAAAATTAATTTCCGTATAATTTACACACAAAAAATTAAAACGTGCAACCGATCCCAAGAAATGCACACGAACGCGATATAATTTTGTAATTTTTTTTGCAAATGCATCACTCTACGTCCGACTGGCCAAACAATAATCGCTTCCATCCCCGGCAGATTTCCGTGCGTAGATTTCAGCTGATGACGGAAGCAGGAGACGTTCTTGGATTCACCAACGAACGCAACGTTGGCCCGATAGGGTTCTCATTTAGAGAATCTAGTTCGCTGGGTGTCACCTACGTGGCGCCACTGTCCGACACAGACCTGCCGTCCATGCAGAAGAGCAGGCTGTTTGAGAAAACGAGACTACCGTACAACTTCGCCATTGGTGCCCTTTGCGACACAGGTAACCATTCACCTGCCGCGCCCTCTCTCGGATAGTTAAGTCAAACTCAACTCCTCTAGTGGACTGTTCAGGCAGCATATCTTTGCAGGTGTGAAATGTTACACATTTGTAAAGATTAAAGTATGTTCATATACTACGTATATACAAATATAAGCTGATGAACAATTATGCTTATATACATGTCATCAAGCGCAACAAAAACTAAATATAAAAATATCTTAGTTTTAAGATTTACAAATATGAATAGTTAGAAACGAGGTCAGGATAACACTGTGTATGAGATAGTTGGTCAAAATGTATCGAATTTCTTATGTAATGTATAGTAAAACAAGATGGGGTAGTACAAATAATATTTGTATGCACCCACATTTTATGCGAGTTACCTGTATCCATATTGTTCTAAGAAAAAACCCATTACATGTTTACATTATCCTTTCCTGGACAAAAATCCAATCATTACGAACAGCGCTGATGAAATGTGTAGTCGGTATTAATATGCTGATATTATTGATATGCTGTAGATATTGTACTGCCTTCAACTGTTCGCTCTGCTACCGTCACGCCGAGATACACATCGTATCCAGTGAGTAACTAACGGTGCAATTCATCGTGTCAATGATTGTATGAAACTTAAAAAAACTAATGTGTTCGTGAAATAGGAAACGCAGAACACGAACGGCATAAGGTCATAAGGTCATAGATACGCGTATAAACGGTTTGTTGAGAATGACAACTTACCATGACCAATACTGACTCTAAGCGTCCCCTATACAAACGGAACACAGAAAGGTTTAGTAACACCGTTGCATGCTCAAATATGTATCATTTGCCAGGGGTGGCAACCTGTTCCACGTGTTGCACCCTTTTATGTCGTGCAGGATCTATATCGCCACATTCTCTTCTCTCAATGTTCACGGATATTCTTTCTCCATACATGTTATTCTCATCTGGGACATCGCTTTGCAACAAGTTTGTCTCTTCTGTGCAGTTCTTCTCCCCCTCTTGGAATCAGATAGTCTTCGCACAGTAAGTGCAGCGTAGCTAAATGCTTCCCAGAGAGGTCGAGATGACGTTGGAATGAACAGGTCTACCAAAGGGTGAAGTGTAAGGTCTGCCAGGGGGTGAAGTGTAAGGTCTGCCAGGGGGTGAAGGGTAAAGGACTTGATATCGAGCTATGTAAGAACGTACCTTTTTACATACCGAGCTATGTAAGAACGTACCTTTTTACATACCGAGCTATGTAAGAACGTACCTTTTTACATACCAAGCTATGTAAGAACGTACCTTTTTACAGAAACATGTTTCTCGTCCATACATAGCCATGAAGCAACTGATGCGTTGTAGAAAATCCTTTCCTTTACAACCCTGTTTCCCTGTTCCTTGTACAAACTGCTTGAGGCAGCTACGTCGAAAAGCGAACCTTCATATAATTTCAAATCGAATTTCGCCGCCTATGTCCACGAAACCCTCCAATTGCACGTTGTTCCTTTTTAACCTTCGTATGTAGCTCTATCGGTATCTGAAATGATTTGGTCTTTGAGGTGAATATTTTCAGCCAACCCGATCCTTTCATGTCCCACAATTTTCGTTTTTCAGCTGCTGGCCTTCAATGTTTTCCTCACCATATCATATCCCTCCCCCTCCCCCCCTCCCCCTCCCCTCCCCTCCCCTCCCCTCCCTTCCCCCTCCCCTCCCCTCCCCCTCTCCCTCCCGAACTGCCATCTCCTTCACATTGCTCTTCTCTGCGTATCTGTGTATATACCTGTTCATAATATGTACAATGTATTCATTGCATAATAGTATTGTTATTCATAATTCAGCACTGAAACATTACATCATAAATTAAATGAGGCGTTTCTGTCCTTTCTCTATTCTTTCTAGACATCTCTTCTGAAGCCGACGATTATTGGAGAAGCGTACCTGACTTCCACGAAGAATTATGTCAAAACGGCTGCCGACATGACGTACATCCTGACCGACTACTCGTGCCCGGGAGATGGTGTCATCACGTCCTTCTGGGCATATTTTGTCAATCCGGGAAAAGTGCAATTCCAGATATGGAGACGAAACGAACGTGAAACGGATGTGTATGAATTGGTTGGCAGGACGCAGTACACTGCAAAACACGCCAAGCTGCAAGAGGTGGGAATCTTTTCAGACATTGTTCGCGGGACCTACTTGCATATTTGTCAGTAAGAACATTTACATGGGACATCGTTTCGCCGATTCGATAACAGTCACAAATTTGTAGACGTGAGCCTGGCAAGGCGTAACATTTATGCTGAAACAGTTCGGAAAACATGAAACCCAAAAGCTTGATGATCATTTCCATTGTGGATGATTTCGGTGTTTCATATCCATAAAGTCCCATTCCAACAGATTTGTCGTACCAACAGAAGCACAATGCCAGGCAATGCCCCATGGCCCTACTACCCCTACTCCATGGCATACCAGGTTGAATTTGTATATGATATGAATATATAAATCGTTTAGGCAGTTGCAGCATAAAAACCTTCAGGTGATTTTTAGTAAACATCCTTTGTATTATGTAAACTATTATTATTTTAGTTAGAAATCACTCTGCTGTTTCATTTTTGTAGACATCCTTTCTATTATGTAAACTATTATTATTTTAGTTAGAAATTACTATGCTGTTTCATCTTGTGCAGAACAAGCCGTGTCCTTAGAACGAACGTAGAAGGTGATGTTGATGGGAGTGCAAATTAGGTAAATGATGAAGTAGATAGTATATAATAAACATAGTGGCAGCTGTGTTTGATGATGACACGATGAAGTAGATGGTATATAATAAACATAGTGGCAGCTGTGTTTGATGATGACACGATGAAGTAGATAGTTTATAATAAACATAGTGGCAGCTGTGTTTGATGATGACACGAAGAAGTAGATAGTATATAATAAACATAGTGGCAGCTGTGTTTGATGATGACACTATGAAGTAGATGGTATATAATAAACATAGTGGCAGCTGTGTTTGATGATGACACGATGAAGTAGAGAGTATATAATAAACATAGTGGCAGCTGTGTTTGATGATGACACGAAGAAGTAGATGGTATATAATAAACATAGTGGCAGCTGTGTTTGATGATGACACGATGAAGTAGATGGTATATTATAAACATAGTGGCATCTGTGTTTGATGATGACACGATGAAGTAGATGGTATATAATAAACATAGTGGCAGATGTGTTTGATGATGACACGGTGAAGTAGATGGTATATAATAAACATAGTGGCAGCTGTGTTTGATTATGACACGATGAAGTAGATGGTATATAATAAACATAGTGGCAGCTGTGTTTGATGATGACACGATGAAGTAGATGGTATATAATAAACATAGTGGCAGCTGTGTTTGATGATGACACGATGAAGTAGATGGTATATAATAAACATAGTGGCAGCTGTGTTTGATGATGACACGATGAAGTAGATGGTATATAATAAACATAGTGGCAGCTGTGTTTGATGATGACACGATGAAGTAGATGGCATATAATAAACATAGTGGCAGCTGTGTTTGATGATGACACGATGAAGTAGATGTCATATAATAAACATAGTGGCAGCTGTGTTTGATGATGACACGATGAAGTAGATAGTTTATAATAAACATAGTGGCAGCTGTGTTTGATGATGACACGATGAAGTAGATGGTATATAATAAACATAGTGGCAGCTGTGTTTGATGATGACACGATGAAGTAGATGGTATATAATAAACATAGTGGC
>BSQZ01000001.1:20083999-20126499 GCA_033239005.1 Lamellibrachia satsuma | reverse complement strand
CAAAGCAAAGCTAGATTATGTGTGTGTCTACACAATGACTTGTTTAGACACTGAGAGATGCGGATTTAGACTCGCGCAAATGCGGACTTGAGCCTTGACGAAAGGCCACGAGGATGGCAGCTTCTGTCGGTCGCGGCAGTCGTTGATTGGACGCTGCTTCAAACTGTCGGCTGACAGTCGGTCGAATTGGATCTCGCCCAAATTCGCCCGACACAATCGTAGCCACACCCTCACGAATGTGTTTACGCAGGCGAATGATTGTCCGATAAACCGAGGAGAATACAGGCACTTGTGGAACAGTGACAGTCAACATCAGCGTTGTGACAGTTCGTGTTTGTGACTTATAACAAACTTTAATGTCACAGCTGGCGACACGTAATGTAATACAGTTGACGTCGTCCCGTGGTAGAGGATGGCGAAAACTATTCGTTCGTAACAGTGACGGCAAAATTTAATTTCTTGACTATGTTTTTTACGAAGAATAAGAATAGATGTCATTATTACTGACTGATGCATCGTACAACGTATGTGTCAACGATTACATGTTTTGTACGTAGATGTATATAATTAGTGATTGGTTTATGAAGTGCAAATTCGTGAAGGTGAACGCACATTGGTCGGTGAATATTTTCGTTGTGCGTTTGTACGACTAGCGTCACATGTTTCCGTACCGTGGCTGTGTGACTGGGTCAGCCCGCGTACCCCGACACTATGGGACTGGTCTGCAACTCGCGTGCGCACCACCGCCGCGATCCTGGCGTTATTTTCACAGAACATTAAAGTCATTCATGGAATCAATATTAGTTCTCTCAATTTCAATGTAGGCGTTTCTATTGTCTACCTTTTCTATTTCTCTGGGGGGTTGTCCGGGGGTATTTGGACGGCTATTTTCCGTATACCGTTTCTAATAAGCATGTTTCCTAAACGTCTCATTTCCTATACATCTAATATAATCATACATTTCGTGAATACGTCACCATAACGTCGGTTTAATGGTTACATAGGAGTCGTTATGTAAGTAAATCTTATTTCTATGCAAACATCTTACTTTTCCCGTCCTTTGCCGCACCTGTGTAGCTGTCACACAAATAACGAGCCACCGGTAATGTTATGCTACATAAAATACAATAAACTATCGCCAACCGAGTATATTCGTTTATATGGTCCATGGCATTCGTACACAGCTGCCTGTAAATGTAAATAAATGTAAGTTTTTGTAGCTTGGTATTCTTCCCAATCCCATCATGTTCTATTCCTTACTGGGAGTGACTGTTCAGATCCTCCCGCGTCACAACGTCTTGTCCATTGCGTCCTCCTCCACAGCCTCTGCCACCTCAGTGTCTCTCCTCATCCCGTCCCTTGTTATTAACCTTCGCCGTCCCCTGCTGCGTCTTCCATCCACCAGCAGGTGCCACGCCTTCTTTATCGCATTATCTTCCTCTCTCTAAATCTTCCTTTTTAATTTCACTGGAATTTTATTGTCGCGCTATTTCGCCCAAGCTGTCTTAACATTTTCTTCGCAACCTCCTACTTTGCTGACCACAGATCCAATGTAACGAAAGCTTTCGACTGGATTAAGATCATCTTTCCCTTTAACCTTTATAATCCTGATATCTTCTCACGACCACTCATCATCACTTCAGCCTCCTTCGCGTTTACTCTTAAACCATGTTCCTTTTATTTCTTTATTAGCCTATGTTGTTGGTTTTCTTCGCTCTCCGTCATCCACCTATAGCAGTTACCATAACACGTCTCACCTGGCCGACTGGTTTATCACATCCGTCACACTGATAAACATTTGCGAACTTAATACCGATCCTTGGTGTCGCGCCTCTACCACTGGAAACTAATTTGTTTCCACCTACTAGTTCTTACAACTGTCCTAGCTCCATCATACGTACATTGTACCATTCCTACACGTTTATTGGACACTTGTTTCTTTAGCAGACATCAACATGTGAATTTGTTGTACTCCATCGTGTGCTTTCTCCAAGTCTACAAAACCACAATATGTGGTTTTATCACTTTCTAGTCTTTTCTTCTGTCCCTGCCTCATAATGAAATCGAACCAACGTTCCTTTCCCTGGCGTGAACCCAAACTGCATCTCACCTATCGCTACAACTTCTCACATATACGTTTCCACGATATTCTCTAAACATTTCAGGACATGTTCCAGTAGTTTGACTCCCCGATATTGACCACACTCTGGGGTATCATACTGGTTCAAGATCACCTTTCTTCCAGTCCTTTGACACAACTAACTAACATAAACCTGTGTCTCGGTGTCAATGTTTTTGAGAGTCTGTGCTTGCTTTTGTTGACATGCAAATATTTGACAAAACTAACTAACACAAACCTGTGTCTCAGTGTCAATGTTTTTGAGAGTCTGTGCTTGCTTTTGTTGACATGCAAATATTTGAGAATTAAATCAACGAATCAAAATATATATTTCCATTCTTTTTTCAACTTTTCTAATTCTTAGCGAGTGTCTCGTCGACCAGCTGAAAACCGTTCTGGTCCGCGGACCAGAGTTTGCGGAACGTCACACGCCAAATATGATCGCTGTGGTCTCGCTTGCTTGCGTTCGTTGCTGGTTGGTCAGGACTATTGTGACGATTAAGCAAGCTCGAACAAAGCAGCATTTTTTACAATAAGTGTGTCACATCGCATAACAATTCTTGCGTGGTTCGGATAGGCCGCTGTCCCAATCATCACTGGTTGGACCGCCAGGAAAGAAATATGTGAGTACACATTTGACAGTTTCATCCAAGTTAATTGATCACAATTGATTTGGACTTGTTCTTAATGTTTAACTGTGATTGCGTTTGAAACAGACCGGGATACACCAACCCAGACAGGTGGGACCAACTTTGTCGTAGCCTGCGTAGCCCTATTTTTGAGTAGTGTACGCGCTATAATGGGCCAAGTTACAGAATATGGTCCCAGCAGTAGGCATAAGCAAGGTATCGACTTCGGCTGGTGATGTGTCGTACAAAACCATTAACGTAACATTCAATGCAAGTAACATTGTCTGATTACTAAGATTTAAATTAGTCACAATAGTGTGTTAGCCGGATAAGTGATTGTGTAAAATAAAACGTTACATGATATAAAACTATTCTATAAAACTATTCTGATGTCTTCTCGGTTTCGAGTATGACATTAACATCGCAAATCGTTCAACGTTTTCTCGCACAAGCTCTTTCGTGGAATAGTTGGCTAATACGAGCCGCCAGCTTCCTTCCGCAGTATCGGCATGCGATTTCTTCAATTGTCAAGCGCGAGCGCACGTTCATGGCGGCGTTGTCGTTTAATTTTGGCGTCAGTTGCTCTTTTGGTTTCGGCTTTTGTCGCTCCTTTTTTGACGGCCGTACGCCATGCACTGCCATCGTGCGCCATCTCCTCCCAGTGCCTCTTGTTGTTATCGGCGGCGTGGAGGTGTCGCTTTGTGCAATCCACGTAACGCAAGTTTTTCTTCCAACATTTCACTTTGCCTGCCACAGCTCGCCGCACAGAACTGCCTTAGGTTTGTTCCATAATCATTCGCGTAGTCGTCCGAACGCGGCAGAGGCCGGCTGAATTCGAGCCGACAGTTCCTTGTCGAGGCTGCGGTCGTTTGCGATGGTGCTCCCAATGTATTTAAAGGTGGTGGCGACGTTAAGTGGCGTACCGTTGAGTAAGATCGTCGGTGCTGTGTACGGTGTCCCGGGTTGATGCAAGACGTCAGTTTTCCGAACATTGATAGAGTCCAACAGATGCAGAAACGGCGGTAAACCTGTCAAGCATCGTTTGCAGATCAACCTCAGAATGTGACACAAAGTATGTATCGTCAGCGGATAGAAAGTCCCGAACGCACAGTTTTCGTACCTTCGTCTTCGCTTTGAGGCGGGACACATCAAAAAGTCTTCCTTCAGAGCGTGTTGTTATGTAGACGTCTTTGGTGGTGTCACGATTTGAAACTTGGAGCGCTGCAGCCAAGAAGAGAGCATTGTCGGCGCTAGGACGCAGCTTTGTCGCCTCCGTGACCGACAGGAAATACATCCGTTATCTCACCGTCAATCATCACCTGCGCTTTCTTGCCCTCGTGAAACGCCCGCAGCATCATCATGAACTTGTCAGGGCAGCCAGAGACTAGGGCGACTGATCGAGTCGAACGCTTTTGTTGACCATACGTGCACGCTATAAGGGATGACACTGGAAATATTAAAATCAATATTGCGCCGATCGAGATGTCGGACCCTACCAACGTAATCGCCGTTCAAATGTGATGCTATTTTGAGCCGATAACAGTTCCTTGACTCAGTACTGCATGCCATATATCGATGGCTGCGTTATGAATAGGTTTGTTACTATGAAGTAAATCCCTTTCACTTTTTTTACATTATTATACTATTCACACACTACAACGAGCATGATTTGCGGTAGGCTAAATCAGTTGAGGATGGAGTAATAACAATATTCAAACAACGTTTATCATCCACTTACGCTACAAGTGGATATTATCGGAAGTCTAAAAATCAACATGGAGTAAATCCCTTCCACTTTCTCTGTTTCAGGCAGTCAAAGTACTTGGCGCTCACAGTTGTGGTCACCGCCTTCGCATTGACGTTGTTTTTATACCAGCAAGAATTGCGACATGTGCCGCGACCTGCATCAAGGTTGTCGCATGGCAAGAGAACAACTGCTCAGTCGATCACAGTCGACCCACGAAATGGGATAATAAATAAATCTACAAATTCAACGAAGAAGCCATTTCGACATGCAACAGAACGAAGTGTTAGTGTCTCGGCTGGGCAACCACGTGACAACACTACGTGGACGTCACAGCTGGTTAGGAATATAACCGACAGACGGAACGAAGCAGGAAGCCAAGACAGTATAACAATATTATTTTGGACATATCTGACAGTAGGAAATGTGAAGAGACAGTGCGACACTGCCGTCCCGTGTGTCTACACCTATGACCATTCTTTGTACAACGTCAGCGATGTCGTCATATTAACATCGAGACTCATACGATATCGTCAACAGATGCCGTCGTTCCGCCCGCCACATCAACACTGGATAACATTTCTTCGTGAGGCGCCTGATCGAACTGCGTTCAAAATAAAACCATACGAGACTTGGTTCAACTGGACAATCGCCTACTCCATGAACAGTGACGTAGTCTTACCGTACGGAATGTGTCTTCCAACGCGAGACAAGGTCGCGAAAGACCCCAGTAGCATCACTGACCTTATACGACGTGTCTACGGGGAATCTGCCGAAGCAATGCCGTGGGTGAAACGAAATGTACCGTACAAGTATACTCCATACGATCACGCTAAGGGCAAAACTCGCTTAGTCTTATGGTTTGTTAGCAACTGTCATCCTCCGAGTTTGAGGGAAAGATATGTCGCTGAACTAAAACAGTATGTTGATATTGATATATTTGGAAAATGTACATGTAAGACATGCAAGAGAAATAGTGCACCCACAGGGGATTTATATAAAACACACAAGTTTTACTTGGCGTTTGAGAACTCGCTTTGTGCTGACTACATCACAGAAAAGGTTTGGACACGTCTTCAGCAAGGCATTCTGCCGATTGTTCTGGGTGGTGCCGACTATAAAACCCACCTTCCACCGCATTCCTATATCGACGTCAAAGATTATTCGTCACCAAAACAACTTGCGAAATATCTTCATCAACTTGATAAGAATGACACCCTCTATAATGAATATTTTGCATGGAAACAAAACTATACGTGTCAGCAGGGCTTTCCAGGTTTATCTTCCTTTTGTGAAATATGCAGAATGATGAACGAAAACCGAAACAAAGTTAATATCATTCCAGATATCAACAAGCATTTTGGAGTAGACTGTATGCTGCCTAAGGAGTACTACAATGGATTTGCAAGCGATATTTTAAGGAGAAAGGTTTCGAATGAAGCCGGTTCAAAGTGGCCATCCTATTCATAAAAAACATCTACGTGGACTATTTAACTCCGGGGTGTTTATTTAATGAGGTTCTGGAGGGGGGGGTGTTATAAATGACTCTAGACTCTGGATGAGATAATGACTGTTTTGTTATAATGAAATTGCATAGATCACATTTATATAGATCATAATGCAGATTCTGGTTTGCTGCGCCACTAAGCTGGTGTTCTTGAGGATTTAGGTCCTATGGATTATTATAATTACTATTTAGGCCCGATGGATTATCATCATTACTATTTAGGCTCTATGGATTATTATCATTACTATTTAGGCCCGATGGTTTAATGTAATTACTATTTAGGCTCTATGGATTATTATCATTGCTATTTAGGCCCGATGGATTATTATTATTACTATTTAGTCCCTATGGATTATTATTATTACTATATAATAAAACACCTAAAAATTCAGTCCATTTGATGTTTTATGTGACTGTCCCAATTTCATTAATTGTTTATAGTAATACATAACCAATTAATGTCTTTCAACTTTCAACATTAGTTTATAGCAATACATAAATAATTAATGTCGTTCACACTTTCAACATTAGTTTATAGCAATACATAATCAATTAATGTCTTTTCAACTTTCAACATTAGTTTATAGCAATACATAACCAATTAATGTCTTTTCAACTTTCAACATTAGTTTATAGCAATACATAGACAATTAATGTCGGTCACACTTTCAACATTAGTTTATAGCAATACATAGACAATTAATGTCGGTCACACTTTCAACATTAGTTTATAGTAATACATAGACAATTAATGTCGGTCACACTTTCAACATTAGTTTATAGCAATACATAGACAATTAATAGATTCTTGTTGGAAGGCGATGCATCTAGGTGCACTTCAGTTATTACATAAATAACGAGCAGCTGGTAATGCGACGTTGTGCAATGTATAATAAAGATATTTTACTCTCAATAGCCGATTCCGTTTCATTGCTTCCTGTACTCAACCACCTGCACAGGTAAACAAAGGTATGTTTTACATAGCTTAGTATCATTCACACTTCACAAACGTTCATAAATGGTTCCCTTTTTTACTGGTCATGTGGAGTTTGTTGCAATCTTTTAAAATATTGCAAACCTAGATGCCTCCGGGCCGTTCAACATTTTATCGGTGTTCAACATTAATTATCAACATTTTCACAGGAGTAAAAAGAGTGCTCTTTTTTGATAATGTTACACAAGCAAATATCAACTAACCAAGGACATTAATAACATGATGGTTTAACAAGATTTAACAAGATTGCCATCCAAAGTTAAACACCAAGATGGCAAGTGGACAAGGACGCCATTGAAAATTTACTCTCGAGCTAATTCTTCGAATAAGAGTAAATTTTGTTTCAGTTGATACGAAACATTCGGACCAGTTTTAATTATATTTAATCATAGATTATTGCCACAAAACAAACACGCAAAATCAAACGAATTTGCAAATGTTTACGTTTTGGTAGCATCCGATAATAGTAAGCTTCCTCTGTACTCTTTTGTTTTATAGTCATGCAGCAATAACATTTGTCACTATGGCTGAATTTTATCTTGGGTGTGTTGAGTTCATGAAAATATAAGATGACATTTTCTAAAGTTGGTGCGAAAAAGATGGCGGCATTTTTTCACAAATTACGCCAGTATATCATTGAAATGTCATATCTCCGGAACTATAGCACTTAGGAAGGTGACATTGGTGTCAAACTCCAGGTTTATAGGGTCAGTAAGTTCAATAAAACGTTTTGTAATGCTGTCAGATGATGGGTTGTTGTCTGTCCGTCGCCACTTTTCGTTTCCGTGCGATAATTTGAGTACCGTCAGTCCGATCTTCACGATGCTTCACATGTACACTGATATAAATCATGGGAAGGCACCTGTTGAAAGTAAGGTTTGTCCGCTAAAGGTCAAGGTCAACAGAGCTAAAAACAAATGTATTGTTTTCACGCACTTTCGTTTCAGTGCGATAATTCGACTACCGTGTGCCCGATCTTCACGATGCTTCACATGTACGTTGATATCGATTGGGGTAAGACACCTATTGGAAATGAGATTGGGCAGCAAAAGTCAAGGTCACCGGTGCTAAAATGAAAATATGCCCTCATTTTAGTGATAACTCACCAGCGGTGGCATTTTGTTTTACAAACAATTTTCTAGTATATAAAATATAGTCACCGTACTAACTGTATTTCATTTCAGTATTGCAGAATGAAAAAAACAAACCATGACTGCAAAATTTGATGTCTCCGCTTCCAAGAAAAGTCTAGTGCAGATATCTGACACTTACAAATGTGTATTCTGTCCAGAGGCATTCACTGCAAAAGATCCCGGTATTTATCCAGATGTATACGAAGTCCAATCCCTGTGATCTGCCTGTATTGAACGCCAGGATGATGTAGATAAAACATCTGTGCAAAAAGTAAGAAATTCTCACTTCAGGCCCCGGTACACTTTACCTTTGCTGGCCCCTGCTGCAGGACTGCTAGGGTCTTTAGTAATGACAATAATCCATTTTATTTTTTTGTGAAACTATTCGAAATTTATTTTCGTTATCCACCGGTTCTACTTCAACCATCTCGGACGCCACACACAATTTAACTCAAATACACAATGAAACATGTATAAAAAAGTCCATATTCACAAACACATGCACGCACGCACGCACGCACACACGCACGCACGCACGCACGCACGCACTTTTTTGTGAAAGTTATGTTAGCAGAGATCGAGAGATGATATGGATCGCTTTACTGCAATTAATGACAGACCAATAAATATTTGCATCTGAAGGTGAAATCAATCAGATTCCTGTTTTGTACATGTTACTGACTGTAGCACTTTCTAGACGACTGCAAAAATTTAAGATAAACACAAAATTTACAAAAATGCCACTAAATAACCTGCAGCGGTATAATGACACACTTGATCAAGTATGAGAAGAAATGTAAATAATTCCAGTGAGTCCAAATATGTTTCACATGCTTAAAATATGATCACACTGATAAATAGCATGTACCATGCAAAGGATACCTGCCTGTAGAAATTAAGAAAACTACATAACAATGTTACGTTGATTATTTCCAATCAAATGTCAGAATCGGGGGCGTAATATTTTGGATGGGGAACTCGAATATACCCCTCATGTTGGATGGGGAACTCGAATATACCCCTCATGTTTGGATGGGGAACTCGAATATACCCCTCATGTTTGGATGGGAAACTCGAATATACCCCTCATGTTTGGATGGGGAAGTCGAATATACCCCTCATGTTTGGATGGGGAACTCGAATATACCCCTCATGTTTGCCAGAAGCCAAGCGCTGACACGTGTTGTTCTGAATGGGGAACTGCAAACTTACACGTGTTCTGTGGTTATCATGTATCTAAAACTAAGTATGAGTGAAACATAGGAGAAAAGTTAGCAGTGGCAAACGTTCGTAGTAAAAGACTGGCTGTCATGCAGATACTGAACCAGTTATAATCAACCGTGTGCTCTGTGTGGGACCACGAAAATTCGGACAGGACACATCAAGACTCAGCGGAAGTGACTGTCAAGATATTCAATGAAAGGACTGGGTTGGTGTCACCAGAATTTTATAGATTCGTATGTGGTCAAAATATACCAGAGCTGATTATATTAGTTTAAAGTAAAATTTCCGTTTTTGTATAATTTATGACGGCAAACGTACAGCAATAAAGGTTGAAACATGAAATATAACAGTGTCAGTTTAAATGTATTTCGAGGTCGAACAATTCGGAGGATTTTAGCAATGTAATAATCCGCTTGTTTTTTTCAGTTTTCAGTTGAAAAGATGAGTTTTATAGTCGGCGCCTCCCAGAACAATCGGCACAATGCGTTGCTGAAGACGAGACCAAATCTTCTCTGTGCTGTAGTCGACCCGAGTCACGACCCAAGTCAAACTTTTGGGTTTATAATTAATTACTTAGTATTTTTAACTCCTTGCCGTAGTTTTATCAAACGTATATCCATGTTTTTGGACCAATAAATGTATTATTATTATATTATCTACACGTTCTCCGAATATATCAATATCAACATCCCGTCTCAGTTAGGCGACATATCTTTCCCTGAAACTCCGTGGCTTACACTTGTTAACAATCCGTAAGAGTTCTACCTTTACATTAATCATATGGAGTATATTTGTACGGTACGTTTCGCTTCACCCACGGCATTGATTCGGCAGATTCCCTGTAGACGCGTCGTATAAGGTCAGTGATGCTACTGGGGTCTTTCGCGACCTTGTCTCGCTTTGGAAGACGCATTCCTAACTAAGCTGACTGCTTAAATATAATTTGAGCTTTTTCTGTTTATGAATATCAACCTGGCTGTGACGTACCTCGCGATCGGCTGTAGACAATTTCCAATACACTTGGACAACACTCAAAGTGATTAGGTTTTTACGGGATGACGTGTTGGGCACATCATTAATACCCGTAAAATTATGTACCACTCCGCATGCAATGTAAACATTATATTCCCCCTCCTGAAACGTTCCAATTAATCGTAATTTTAACGGTAAAACTCTGTTTTTTTTAATGTGTTTCATAATACATATTTGTGCGATCAAGCTGGTATAACAGATACAGTTTACAGTACATACCATATTTGTGCGATCAAGCTGGTATAACAGATACAGTTTACACTACATAACATGTTTGTGCGATCAAGCTGGTATAACAGATACAGTTTACACTACATAACATATTTGTGCGATCAAGCTGGTATAACAGATACAGTTTACACTACATAACATGTTTGTGCGATCAAGCTGGTACAACAAATATAGTTTATACTACATAACATGTTTTTACATTAAAAAGTATGTTGTGCTTTTAAATGTGCTCCTCGTAGCCACATAAATACAATAGGAAACGGCTGTCGTGGTTGCATGTCTATTGCGTTTCGAAAGAACACCTAGTGATTTGACATACACATATATAGCGTCTTCCTTTGTATGTATAATAGGTATGTGTGATAGCAAATATAAATAGTTACATAATATGTCAGTGTCATCAAACTGGACACCGATTGTATAGGGGACAACAATATTAAGTAATTTTACTTGATTGCTCTTATTTCCCATGCTTTTTTCATAATTACTAAATAAAAATAAAAAACCACATTGGATTGCACAATTGTAGTATAGCTGCTAAATGTTCCACACCTCCAGACGTAGGGACTCGAACGGTAAGTTGTCGTGGCGTGCGACGGGACAGCCATAGCTCGGGGCCTGGCCGCCCGGACAACTCTGGCAACGGTCAAGATGCCTGTGTTCTTAACAACTGTGTTCTTAACAACTGGACAGGCGCAGACAGATACATGTTTTGGGACGACGAACGTAATGCTAAGAACCACTGTGTGAACTTGGTTAATACATCGTTAGTAGTAGATATAGACATCTGACCAAGCAATTCCGGTGCCCATGTGTCTGAACGACTTCCGGTTGCGCGCGCAGCCAATCAGAGCGCCCCCCTGACGGTTGTAGGAACACCACAAACCATACGCAGCGCCCCCTAGCGACTGTAGGAGGTGTGCAGTCGGAGCACGAGCGGTGGTTACTAAAAATAGACATTGGGAAAAACCCACATATCGCTGACGTGGCGTTTAATTTTTATTTTAATTTTTATTCTAAATTCAATGAAAACCTAGGGAAAACTCCACATATCTCTGACGTGGCGGTTATTGAGTACGGTATCAAAGAATAAGAGAGCTAATCAATCAGGGTTCAGTACGTTAGCGGTGAATGGTGTAAAGAGCTGCGATTCGTCGGTTATAGTTTCATAAAAGTTATGCGTGTGAGTTTCATAAAAATCGTGGATGATTAATGAAGTAAGGAGGATGAATGGCTCGTGTGTCCATCTGGTGGGAGATGGGTAGATGCTCGCAGGGCATACCGCTGACGTTGCGGTTAGGGTATATGCTCCCGTTTCGTGGAATGCAGTGGGCTACATACCATGTTAGGAATGCGGTCGTGTTGTATTCCGTAATATGACACCGCTCTGCCGCGTTCCCGAAAGGACGCATTAAGGCGATACTAACAGCTGACTAGTGGATTTTGGTACTCGGGAAATGCGCGTTTTAAATAACCTGGCTATATGTAGTCATATTAGCGCTGTAGTTAAAGCGCTGGTTCGCCCACTGGATGTATGCAAGTCTGAACACGTTGAAAGATAAGCCCGTCATTTGCACAATGCTATGCAGTAATTTATTCGATGCCAGCTATGATGAAAATCGGGTTTCATTATTGTTATTTTTGTCGTTTCTCTAAGAAGAGTAGACCACGTGACGTCCTGTCTGCATAAATAATAAAAACAGCTGTGTATGCATCAACGAGTTGACCTGTATGCGTACATCTAACATATTTAGGGTATTGGTTATCGTATGAATCATACATAGCACGAGTAATGAGAAAGAGTACCGATTTGTCTAAGAAAATACCGCTTTTATATGTATTATGTCACCCTTAGTTACGTATGTAATGCTTTTAAGCTAAGTGTTTACCACATTTATCTGCCTGTTAACATGTTAAGTAAATGTCACTTTTATTTGTATCTTACCACAGTTTAGCTACGTAATTGCCACGCTTGTCTGTGTGCTAACGCTTTTAGCATATTAAGTATCACTTTTAATTGTATGTTAACGCTATTTAGCTAAGTATATACCACATTCTATGTTAAGTTTGTTTTCGCAAAGTAAATATCACTTTTAGTTGTACCTTAACGCTTTTAAGCTAAGTAAGTACCAAACACAGCTACATGTTAATGAGTTTAGCTAAGTAAATACCGCATTTAGCTGTAGGTTAACGCTTTTAAGCTAAGAAATTACTACATTTAGCTGTATGTTAGCGATTTTACGCTAATTATTTACCATATTTACCTGCATGTTAACGGTTTTAAGCTAAGCAAATACAACTTTTAGCTAAGTAATTAGCATTTTTAGCTAAGTAAGTACCATATTTAGTTGCAAGTTAACGCTTTTAAGTTAAGTAATTACCACATATGTTAAAACTGTTTAGCTAATAAATGACCACATTTAGCTGTATGTTAGCGCTTTTTACCTAAATAATTACCACATTTAGTTGTATGTTAACGCTTTTAAGCTAAGTAATTACCGCATTTAGCTGCGTGTTAACGTTTTTTAGCTACGAAATTACCATATTTAGCTGTATGTTACTGCTGTTTAACTAAGGAATTACCACATTTAGCTGTATGGTAACGCTTTTTAACTAAGTATTTATCGCATTTAGTTGCATGTTAACGCATTGAAACTAAGTATTTACCACATTCACCTGTATGCTAAGGTACTCAGGAAATGCGCGTGATAAATAACACGGTTTTCTGTAGTGATATTAGCATTGTTGTTAAAGCGTTGGTTTGCGCACTGGACGTATGCAAGTCTGAACAAGTTTAACGATAAGCCGGTCATTTGCACTTAAATCTGTCTAAGCTAGGTTCTGTGAAGAAAAGAACAAACTCTGCGTATGATTATAATATATTTGTTATAACTAACCAAACAATGCAAGAAGTACAAAACAATTAATTATGAACATAATCGTCAGAATATAGTAATATAAACAAAATCACTACAAGTATTACATAATATGATTATGAATTATTATTGTAATACCACGCCTATCGGGGCGCGCTATAGCAGAGAGCTATTTTAAAACACTGGGCGAGGTAAGTACATCAGTATAGACGAACGAGTGGACCGTGGACTGTGGACTCCGGTTGCCTTAGCAACGAACGGGGTGCGGCTAGCGCTGTTACGATCGATGTAACAACCTGCATCGTTGTAAGAACTGCATCTATAGTTTATGTTTGTTTTGGTACACTTGCATTGTATGACTAATCTTAGTTAATTGTGGTACACTTTAATTTGCTAACTGGATATACGAGCGTCATAACATCATGGCGTTAGCCCTGTGTCTGTAATTTTTTAAACTGTATGACATTTCTCTACCATTTTCTAAACCATGTGTCATTTTTGCTGTACCATTTTTATTGAATGTATAAAAGATTGCCGCACCGGGTATCTGGTCATATGATACCCTTTTATGGTGGCGTATCGAAATTAAACCGTTCACCTTGTATCTTATCAACTAGAAGTATAAAAGCAGTCACCCAAACAATAAATGTTGACAAGTCTGGAATTTAACCGACATCCTGTTAAAACTGACACAATTTTAAATTTTCTTAGAAAGTTATGGCATGTTTGGTTAAAAATAATCAAGCAGTTATGTGAATATTTGTTGGAAAATAAAATCGTTCTTAGGTTTCCTGCGGTATTGAAGTAATGATGCTATGACAGCAAATGTTTAACATCGCTAACCTACAATATAAACATATGAAAGGCTTTTTCGTAGATATTTTTTCTACTGTACACTTTGAGCAATCTAAACAAAAATCTCAACAACACTATTGTTAAATTATCCTGGGTGTGTGTGTGTGTGTGTGTGTGTGTGTGTGTGTGTGTGTGTGTGTGTGTGTGTGTGTGTGTGTGTGTGTGTGTGTGTGTGTGTGTGTGTGTGTGTGCGTATTGCATATGTTGTGTATTATATTCTACTTCCAAAGTGGCCTGGTATCGCATATTGTTTCTGTATATTTCATACACAAACATCCGTGAACTTGGGATCCATGTATAATATAAATATAGCAGGGTATATCAGCTTCATCCAGTTCATATCATATTTATTTTAATTGTATTATCATATAAATACATAACCATACATTTTTTTATATTCCAATACCCTCAACTGAAAACTGGCGAAATGCTTTAATAACATAAAAAAAAATGGATGATGAAAAAAACTACATACATATTAGAGTCTTCTAAATAGGCCACCCATGTGACCAAGATAAACTGATCTGATTACAGAGGCTGGTGAGATGTACAAATGTGTAGATCTGACAAAAACACGGGGTTTAAGGGGTGGCTGTTTCCAACGGGTGCTTTTTTGTAACTGGTTCTACTGTATCTATGGAATCAACCTTTTAGCTACTACACACACCATTCTTGAAACCTAAATATTAGTTTATCACATGTTGTATTTGTATTTTTGCATGCTCTTCGTTGATTGCATTAAATATACACATACTTATCAGACAATGAAATGTGTTTTGCTAGATTTGGACCACCATTTGTACCAACAACAAAAAATTAAATCCAATTCCAGGTACCTTTAACATTGTTTTTCTGTAGTGCTGTTTTAGTGGGTCTTAATATAATTGTTAATTTGCTTTTGTAAGTTTTGTACATATGCGCAGATTCAGAATATATAGATATAACAAATGCTGTATACAGCCTCTTTTTCTTGACCCCAGCACGTTTTAAACCTTTGGTGAACCAAGTTGTCTTGTTAGTGCTACGATACTCTAGGATGTGTTCTCAGGCTAGTGACTGGAATAGTTACTGCAGGCCTTTTTAGACACCTGGGTAACACGACTGTGAACTATCCTGTAATACCTACTGTTAAGCGAGCACTTAATTCAGAGTTAATTGCGAATTTGTCAAAGAGATTAAATTAGGCTGTAATTTTCTTGACTGGGTGTATGAAAGAAAAAATAAAAAAGAATGCGCAACGACTGCAATGACATCAGCAACTATTTTAGTATTCGTGTTTCATTGGTAGTCTCGTGAATGGAAACATTGTTGCATGCTTTTAAAATGTGTATACTCCCGCCGGTAGACACACACGATGAGACAATTGGTATTTTCTTTAACTGCGAGACATTTCGCAGTCATTTTCTTTAACTGCGTGACCTGTTATTTTCTTTTGTTGTGACATTTTTGTGTATTTTTATTTAACTGCGTGACATTTTACCAATCTTAGCTAATTCGGTTTGTCACACATGTAACGCTGTTTTATAAGTGTGTAACACATTCACTATGTAGTAACGCGTTTAGCTATTCTTCCAATGGCATACACAGCGCTGTCTCCACAGCATGTACCATCCGTTGACCTTTTTTTCCATTACTGGTCACCACTTCCACCATTTACCTCCGTCTGACTGTCCCTAAGAGCAACTCCATACATTGCCCCTACATTCATATGTGTCCGTAATTTGGTTAGTTAATGACATTTGATACATTGTTACTAAGTACATGATAGCTGGTATAGAAAAAACGTCACTGCTCATTAATTTCAAAAGATCCAGTTTGCACAAGGGTTACTCCTGGAGCGAGATAAAAACGCCGGACGAGAGTGCAGTCGTCAAGAAATCGCTTACGTAATGGGAAGTAAAAATCTAGCTGCAGGAAAAGCACATGCCTTGCAGTAGACACGGTTCCCCATGACGCAATAGCTGTCAGTGTCTGGTGCAGGCTCCAACGTCCGTTTCGCTAGGAAGGGGTCAGGGTTAGGGTATGGTTAGAACTCGAGGATAGCGATAGGAGGGGTTGGGTTAGGGTAGGGTTAGGTTTAGGGGGTAGCGAAACGGATACGAGGGCGCCACCCTAAACGCTCCATTATATTTCGAAAAGTTTGTGTTTTGACTTCAAATCATATGATATTTGACCTAATTAATGTTGCCATTTGACCTAGTTCATTTGACATAATAATAATAATAATAATATAATTATAATAACTTTATTGTAAAAAAAAAAAAAATAAATACGTCTTACACTGAGGAGATAGCATAAAAACATACTTGAAATCACATTCAACCATGCAGTATGTACAGTAATAAAATCAAGTATGTAGACAGAGTAGATAATGAGTAATACCAAGTGTTATATACATTATAATCATTTGCCTTAATTAAGTTGAGATTTGACCTAATTAAGTTGACCGTGTATTTTACGGGAAGAACAGCTAAACGCGTTGCATAGTGAATGTGTTACATCCTTGGCAAACAGCTTTACATATGTGACAAAAACGCATACGTAGTTAAAAAAAGACACAAAAAATGTCACACAGTTAAAGGAAAAGGTTGTTTTGCTAAATCGTTATTTCGCCACTTCTTGCAGTCAGACGTGACAATGAACACTGTAAGTGTCAGGTAGGTGACTTGTGCGCTCCCACTCGTCTTGTCTTTTTTGACATTGGTCAGTCGCTGGACTTTGAATTCTTTGACTTGTGCGCTCCCTCTCGTTTTATTTTTTTTTGACATTGGTCAGTCGCTATTAGTGGACTTTGGCTTGTGTGCTGCCACTCGTTTTATCTTTTTTGACATTGATCAGTCGTTGTTGATGGACTTTGGCTTTTGCGCTTCCACTCGTCTTGTCTTTTTTGATATTGGTTACACCTTCTTGCAGGCTATCTAGGGTTATTCAACCGACAAGAGGTTGGGGTTACACCTTTTTCCGTACCGTCGCCGCTAAAAAGCTGGTAGGATTGTTCAAACAGCACTGTCTCGATGCAGTCTGTCTAGGGTTATTCAACCGACAAGAGGTTGGGGTTAGGCTTTTTCCGTACCGCCGCCGCCACTGCCGCCGCCAAGGCGACGGCAGTGACGGCGCCGCCACGGAGCACGCGCGCGTGTTCCGTGGCGGCGGCGGTACGGAAAAAGCCTAACCCCAACCTCTTGTCGGTTGAATAACCCTAGACAGACTGCATCGAGACAGTGCTGTTTGAACAATCCTACCAGCTTTTTAGCGGCGACGGTACGGAAAAAGGTGTAACCCCAACCTCTTGTCGGTTGAATAACCCTAGATAGCCTGCAAGAAGGTGTAACCAATATCAAAAAAGACAAGACGAGTGGAAGCGCACAAGCCAAAGTCCATCAACAACGACTGATCAATGTCAAAAAAGATAAAACGAGTGGCAGCACACAAGCCAAAGTCCACTAATAGCGACTGACCAATGTCAAAAAAAAATAAAACGAGAGGGAGCGCACAAGTCAAAGAATTCAAAGTCCAGCGACTGACCAATGTCAAAAAAGACAAGACGAGTGGGAGCGCACAAGTCACCTACCTGACACTTACAGTGTTCATTGTCACCTCACTAACCATTACAGGCCAATATTAACTGCGTATGTAACGCTTTTTACCAAGTATGCAATGCATTCAGCTATGTAGTAACGCGTTTAGCTACGTATGTCCGCCTGTCTGTTCGCTATCTTCATTTCCGTCCACTACCATCTTCGTATACAGTCCTGTATAGTCACCCCATGCACCAGAATATTCTTTCATTACTGGTCAGTTCACCCCATCCACAATTGCCCTTCGTAGTATCTTCAAACATTTTATTTACCGCCCATCTCTCCTTTCATTCATCCCCTCCCACTACCCCCTACATTGACCGCCGTTCGTCTACCTCTGCAAGAATATTCATCCATTACTGGCCACCTGCATCTCCATCCACATCCGTTCGTTGACTCTTCATCCATCAATGCCCTCCACCCCCAATCTTCACATACGTCTGACTGCAAGAAGTGGCGAAATAACGATTTAGCAAAACAACCTTTTCCTTTAACTGTGTGACATTTTTTGTGTCTTTTTTTAACTACGTATGCGTTTTTGTCACATATGTAAAGCTGTTTGCCAAGGATGTAACACATTCACTATGCAACGCGTTTAGCTGTTCTTCCCGTAAAATACACGGTCAACTTAATTAGGTCAAATCTCAACTTAATTAAGGCAAATGATTATAATGTATATAACACTTGGTATTACTCATTATCTACTCTGTCTACATACTTGATTTTATTACTGTACATACTGCATGGTTGAATGTGATTTCAAGTATTATAATTATATTATTATTATTATTATGTCAAATGAACTAGGTCAAATGGCAACATTAATTAGGTCAAATATCATATGATTTGAAGTCAAAACACAAACTTTTCGAAATATAATGGAGCGTTTAGGGTGGCGCCCTCGTATCCGTTTCGCTACCCCCTAAACCTAACCCTACCCTAACCCAACCCCTCCTATCGCTACCCTCGAGTTCTAACCCTACCCTAACCCTGACCCCTTCCTAGCGAAACGGACGTTGGAGCCTGCACCAGACACTGACAGCTATTGCGTCATGGGGAACCGTGTCTACTGCAAGGCATGTGCTTTTCCTGCAGCTAGATTTTTACTTCCCATTACGTAAGCGATTTCTTGACGACTGCACTCTCGTCCGGCGTTTTTATCTCGCTCCAGGAGTAACCCTTGTGCAAACTGGATCTTTTGAAATTAATGAGCAGTGACGTTTTTTCTATACCAGCTATCATGTACTTAGTAACAATGTATCAAATGTCATTAACTAACCAAATTACGGACACACATATGAATGTAGGGGCAATGTATGGAGTTGCTCTTAGGGACAGTCAGACGGAGGTAAATGGTGGAAGTGGTGACCAGTAATGGAAAAAAGGTCAACGGATGGTACATGCTGTGGAGACAGCGCTGTGTATGCCATTGGAAGAATAGCTAAACGCGTTACTACATAGTGAATGTGTTACACACTTATAAAACAGCGTTACATGTGTGACAAACCGAATTAGCTAAGATTGGTAAAATGTCACGCAGTTAAATAAAAATACACAAAAATGTCACAACAAAAGAAAATAACAGGTCACGCAGTTAAAGAAAATGACTGCGAAATGTCTCGCAGTTAAAGAAAATACCAATTGTCTCATCGTGTGTGTCTACCGGCGGGAGTATACACATTTTAAAAGCATGCAACAATGTTTCCATTCACGAGACTACCAATGAAACACGAATACTAAAATAGTTGCTGATGTCATTGCAGTCGTTGCGCATTCTTTTTATTTTTTCTTTCATACACCCAGTCAAGAAAATTACAGCCTAATTTAATCTCTTTGACAAATTCGCAATTAACTCTGAATTAAGTGCTCGCTTAACAGTAGGTATTACAGGATAGTTCACAGTCGTGTTACCCAGGTGTCTAAAAAGGCCTGCAGTAACTATTCCAGTCACTAGCCTGAGAACACATCCTAGAGTATCGTAGCACTAACAAGACAACTTGGTTCACCAAAGGTTTAAAACGTGCTGGGGTCAAGAAAAAGAGGCTGTATACAGCATTTGTTATATCTATATATTCTGAATCTGCGCATATGTACAAAACTTACAAAAGCAAATTAACAATTATATTAAGACCCACTAAAACAGCACTACAGAAAAACAATGTTAAAGGTACCTGGAATTGGATTTAATTTTTTGTTGTTGGTACAAATGGTGGTCCAAATCTAGCAAAACATATTTCATTGTCTGATAAGTATGTGTATATTTAATGCAATCAACGAAGAGCATGCAAAAATACAAATACAACATGTGATAAACTAATATTTAGGTTTCAAGAATGGTGTGTGTAGTAGCTAAAAGGTTGATTCCATAGATACAGTAGAACCAGTTACAAAAAGCACCCGTTGGAAACAGCCACCCCTTAAACCCCGTGTTTTTGTCAGATCTACACATTTGTACATCTCACCAGCCTCTGTAATCAGATCAGTTTATCTTGGTCACATGGGTGGCCTATTTAGAAGACTCTAATATGTATGTAGTTTTTTTCATCATCCATTTTTTTTTATGTTATTAAAGCATTTCGCCAGTTTTCAGTTGAGGGTATTGGAATATAAAAAAATATATGGTTATGTATTTATATGATAATACAATTAAAATAAATATGATATGAACTGGATGAAGCTGATATACCCTGCTATATTTATATTATACATGGATCCCAAGTTCACGGATGTTTGTGTATGAAATATACAGAAACAATATGCGATACCAGGCCACTTTGGAAGTAGAATATAATACACAACATATGCAATACACAAACACACACACACACACACACACACACACACACACACACACACACACACACACACACCACACACACACACACACACACACACACACACACACCACACACACACACACACACACACACACACACACACACACACACACACACACACACACACACACACACACACACACACACACACACACACACACACACACACACACACACACACACACACACACACACACACACACCCAGGATAATTTAACAATAGTGTTGTTGAGATTTTTGTTTAGATTGCTCAAAGTGTACAGTAGAAAAAATATCTACGAAAAAGCCTTTCATATGTTTATATTGTAGGTTAGCGATGTTAAACATTTGCTGTCATAGCATCATTACTTCAATACCGCAGGAAACCTAAGAACGATTTTATTTTCCAACAAATATTCACATAACTGCTTGATTATTTTTAACCAAACATGCCATAACTTTGTAAGAAAATTTAAAATTGTGTCAGTTTTAACAGGATGTCGGTTAAATTCCAGACTTGTCAACATTTATTGTTTGGGTGACTGCTTTTATACTTCTAGTTGATAAGATACAAGGTGAACGGTTTAATTTCGATACGCCACCATAAAAGGGTATCATATGACCAGATACCCGGTGCGGCAATCTTTTATACATTCAATAAAAATGGTACAGCAAAAATGACACATGGTTTAGAAAATGGTAGAGAAATGTCATACAGTTTAAAAAATTACAGACACAGGGCTAACGCCATGATGTTATGACGCTCGTATATCCAGTTAGCAAATTAAAGTGTACCACAATTAACTAAGATTAGTCATACAATGCAAGTGTACCAAAACAAACATAAACTATAGATGCAGTTCTTACAACGATGCAGGTTGTTACATCGATCGTAACAGCGCTAGCCGCACCCCGTTCGTTGCTAAGGCAACCGGAGTCCACAGTCCACGGTCCACTCGTTCGTCTATACTGATGTACTTACCTCGCCCAGTGTTTTAAAATAGCTCTCTGCTATAGCGCGCCCCGATAGGCGTGGTATTACAATAATAATTCATAATCATATTATGTAATACTTGTAGTGATTTTGTTTATATTACTATATTCTGACGATTATGTTCATAATTAATTGTTTTGTACTTCCTGCATTGTTTGGTTAGTTATAACAAATATATTATAATCATACGCAGAGTTTGTTCTTTTCTTCACAGAACCTAGCTTAGATAGATTTAAGTGCAAATGACCGGCTTATCGTTAAACTTGTTCAGACTTGCATACGTCCAGTGCGCAAACCAACGCTTTAACAACAATGCTAATATCACTACAGAAAACCGTGTTATTTATCACGCGCATTTCCTGAGTACCTTAGCATACAGGTGAATGTGGTAAATACTTAGTTTCAATGTGTTAACATGCAACTAAATGCGATAAATACTTAGTTAAAAAGCGTTACCATACAGCTAAATGTGGTAATTCCTTAGTTAAACAGCAGTAACATACAGCTAAATATGGTAATTTCTTAGCTAAAAACGTTAACACGCAGCTAAATGCGGTAATTACTTAGCTTAAAAGCGTTAACATACAACTAAATGTGGTAATTATTTAGGTAAAAAGCGCTAACATACAGCTAAATGTGGTCATTTATTAGCTAAACAGTTTTAACATATGTGGTAATTACTTAACTTAAAAGCGTTAACTTGCAACTAAATATGGTACTTACTTAGCTAAAAATGCTAATTACTTAGCTAAAAGTTGTATTTGCTTAGCTTAAAACCGTTAACATGCAGGTAAATATGGTAAATAATTAGCGTAAAATCGCTAACATACAGCTAAATGTGGTAATTTCTTAGCTTAAAAGCGTTAACCTACAGCTAAATGCGGTATTTACTTAGCTAAACTCATTAACATGTAGCTGTATTTGGTACTTACTTAGCTTAAAAGCGTTAAGGTACAACTAAAAGTGATATTTACTTTGCGTGAAAACAAACTTAACATAGAATGTGGTATATACTTAGCTAAATAGCGTTAACATACAATTAAAAGTGATACTTAATATGCTAAAAGCGTTAGCACACAGACAAGCGTGGCAATTACGTAGCTAAACTGTGGTAAGATACAAATAAAAGTGACATTTACTTAACATGTTAACAGGCAGATAAATGTGGTAAACACTTAGCTTAAAAGCATTACATACGTAACTAAGGGTGACATAATACATATAAAAGCGGTATTTTCTTAGACAAATCGGTATTCTTTCTCATTACTCGTGCTATGTATGATTCATACGATAACCAATACCCTAAATATGTTAGATGTACGCATACAGGTCAACTCGTTGATGCATACACAGCTGTTTTTATTATTTATGCAGACAGGACGTCACGTGGTCTACTCTTCTTAGAGAAACGACAAAAATAACAATAATGAAACCCGATTTTCATCATAGCTGGCATCGAATAAATTACTGCATAGCATTGTGCAAATGACGGGCTTATCTTTCAACGTGTTCAGGCTTGCATACATCCAGTGGGCGAACCAGCGCTTTAACTACAGCGCTAATATGACTACATATAGCCAGGTTATTTAAAACGCGCATTTCCCGAGTACCAAAATCCACTAGTCAGCTGTTAGTATCGCCTTAATGCGTCCTTTCGGGAACGCGGCAGAGCGGTGTCATATTACGGAATACAACACGACCGCATTCCTAACATGGTATGTAGCCCACTGCATTCCACGAAACGGGAGCATATACCCTAACCGCAACGTCAGCGGTATGCCCTGCGAGCATCTACCCATCTCCCACCAGATGGACACACGAGCCATTCATCCTCCTTACTTCATTAATCATCCACGATTTTTATGAAACTCACACGCATAACTTTTATGAAACTATAACCGACGAATCGCAGCTCTTTACACCATTCACCGCTAACGTACTGAACCCTGATTGATTAGCTCTCTTATTCTTTGATACCGTACTCAATAACCGCCACGTCAGAGATATGTGGAGTTTTCCCTAGGTTTTCATTGAATTTAGAATAAAAATTAAAATAAAAATTAAACGCCACGTCAGCGATATGTGGGTTTTTCCCAATGTCTATTTTTAGTAACCACCGCTCGTGCTCCGACTGCACACCTCCTACAGTCGCTAGGGGGCGCTGCGTATGGTTTGTGGTGTTCCTACAACCGTCAGGGGGGCGCTCTGATTGGCTGCGCGCGCAACCGGAAGTCGTTCAGACACATGGGCACCGGAATTGCTTGGTCAGATGTCTATATCTACTACTATCGTTCATACGGCGTACAGTGAACTAAGCTTAACATAATCAGGAATAACAGAATCAGCCTTTGGTAGAATCAGAATGGCGGGGATGGTATCATTTCTTAGTCCCGTTATGTTATATATTCGTGTGTGTGTGTGTGTGTGTGTGTGTGTGTGTGTGTGTGTGTGTGTGTGTGTGTGTGTATATATTTGTGTGTACATATATATATATATATATATATATATATATATATATATATATATATATATATATATATATATATCGTGTGTGTGTATATATATATATATATATATATATATATATATATATATATATATATATATATATATATTCGTGTGTGTGTGTATATATATATATATATATATATATATATATATATACGGACATTTTACATGGCCTCCTAAGTATAGAACGTTAGGCACGGAATAACATACATCAAACGATATCTGTTAGGTTTCACCGAGCATTAAAAGTATCTGTGCTTCGACCGCTATAAATAGGTCATGCCATGTTATACTTGTGTGATAAGTTCTTTATCACATTTTTTTTTTATTTTAAGCAAATCCGCATATAATTGGGAAATGTTCGCATACCTCCCGGGAAATGTTCGCATACCTCCCGGGAAATGTTCGCATACGTCCCGGGAAATCCGTATGATGTGACAAGTCTAAAAATACGTTAAGTTGGCTGGTTCATATAAATGTTCGGCATGGATGAAGTCAGCGGACATCCGCATGAATCCATCAGTACACGGACAGATAAGGAGAGCGGAGGTGACGGTTTCAACGGCTCTGTAGATAACCTGTCTGGTAGATAACTTCTGGCTCCTGCTGAGGCCGCTGTACCGCAACAGCCTGGCATCGAGGAGGTCGTAGCTGTGGCAGCCAGCGAACGTTCTACCCGTACGATCGATACCGACGGCGACCGGACTGTCATGTAACGGCCAACTGTATTGGTAACTGTCCAGTCCAACCAGCTATTCTGCTAAAAAAGAATTAAAGGTGGGTCATAGCTTAGCAACAGGACATGCACAGCGGGCTATTGTCAATCGCTGGCAGCGCAGCATCGTAATCATGGTCACGACCAACTGCATTAGAGACTCTGGAGTCCATCCCGTGAGTCAGGCAGTGAGGTGATGCAGACGACGAGAAGGCGTATCCAGAGTCAGCAGCCAAACGCAATCAAAGAGTAAACAATAAGCTACATTGGAGAAATGTATTGACTGGATCAAAACCTGGGAAAATACCGCAATTGCAAACATACCGATAAACGTTGTTGACCAGTGTTTGCCTATCGGCTGGATGTCGCCGACCAGGACGCCCGGCTGCTCTACCGCAAGAGTGCTGCCAATGCAGACCAACCCATGGATCTCCACCACTTCAGAAGGAAACTCAGCCACGTATGCGTCAGGAGACAGGTACCGTGCAGAATCACCAGGCAGCTCGACGGACGTCATAAAGGCTTCGACCAGTGTGTTCCAGGTGTAACGTTGTGAAGGCTCAGGTTGTGGTGGAAGGCCAACTACAGGTGTAACAAGTGTAACGTTGTGAAGACCCAAGATGTGGTGGAAGGCCAACTACAGGTGTAACAAGTGTAACGTTGTTTGGGCTCAATATGTGGTGGAAGGCCAACTACAGGTTTACAAGTGTAACGTTGCGTGTGCCCAGGATGTGGTGGAAGGCCAACTACAGACGTAACAAGTGTAACGTTGTGTGGGCCCAGGATGTGGTGGGAAGGCCAACTACAGGTGTAACAAATGTAACGTTGTGTGGGCCCAGGATGTTGTGGAAGTCCAACTACAGGTGTAACAAATGTAACGTTGTGTGGGCCCAGGGTGTGGCGGGAAGGGCAACTACAGGTGTAACGATGGTCTACATCCAGCTTGCTTCATCCCATTTCACCAGTCTTCACCTTTTTAGGGGAGAAACGAGAGTGATACATGTGTGTTCAGCTTCATACATATGACATAACCATGCATTTGTTCATGTGCCCTGCCTTGCGTAACGTCTAATACATAGGACACCATAATATTCCACGAATAAAGAGGACCATTCCTTTCATACTCAATATATGTGTTCAGGTGATGCTTTTGACGAATACAATGTGATGATGCACTTTGTTTTCATTATTTGTTTGTACCTTGGCATTAATGGGTTAATGCAAAAAAAACGATACAATGTACATATGTACAGAAACAACGGGAAAACATTGCATAACTTGAAATATTATTGAATGTAGCAAGAATTGCGTGACCAAAGCGACACTTTTTTCTATCTAAGAAAATGTCTCGGAGTTCGGACTATTGCTGTCTGCGGCATTCTCAAGACGTGGCCAATCCACTGCCATCTGCGTCGTTTTATCTCCAATGTGATGGGCTGGGTTGATGGTCTTCGGTGGAGCTCTGCATTGGAGATGGTGTTAGGCCAGAAGATCTTGAGTATTTCGTGAAGGCATCTGTTCTGAAAAACTTCAAGTCTGTGGTTGATAGTCTGTCATTTTCCAGGATTCTGATCCATAAAGGAGGATACTAAGAACATTGCTCTTGAATAGGCGTATTTTCGTTTTCTGACAAATGTTCCCATATTTCCAGATGTTTCTGAGTGTAGCAAATGCTTGGCCAGCTTTTGACAGTCTTGTGCGTATTTCTCTTTCAGAACTTCTATCAGCAGTTATCTTGGATCCCAGGTACGTGAACTCCTCCACCTCATCAATGTTTTCTCCTTGTAGTTTTATTGGTTCGTTTGTCCTGCGACTCATCATCATGATCCAGTCCATGCTCAGCACAGCAAAAAATTTCTCCTTGTAGTTTTATTGGTTCGTTTGTCCTGCTATTCATCATCATGATCCAGTCCATGCTCAGCACAGCAAAAAATTACGAGATGATGCAGCTTTGCTTCACACCTGTTTTTATTTCAAATGTATCTGTCAGACTGTTGCTGCATATCACTTGTGCTGAAAAATTTGTATACAGCATTTTGATGATGTTGACAAACTTGGCAGGAACAACTCTGTAGTGTCTCATGATGCCCCATAAGGACTCCAGGTGAAGGCTGTCAAATGCCTTTTCAAAGTCTCTGAAATTAGCATAGAGTTGTGTATGCCACCCCTTGCTCTGCTCAAGTATCTGCCTCAGGGTATATATGTGGTCACTGCAGGATTTCCCTTTCCTGAAGTCTGCCTGTTCTTCCCTGATATACTGCTCCAGTGCCTTGGTCAGTCTTTCTTGAATAATTTTGCTAAAGACTTTACTTGTGAGTGACAGAAGGTGATACCTCTCCAGCTGTTGCAGTTGGGTAAGTCTCCTTTTTGGTAATTTTACTATCAGCCTCAATTGCTAGTCCTCTGTTGTGTTTTCTGTTTCCCAGATGTCACTGAAGGTGTGTGCCAGAAGACTGGGTGTGTCTCTATCTTCTACCTTCAGCATCTCAGCTGTCACTCTATCGGAGCCTGGAGCCTTTCCATTCTTCATAACCTTTATGGCCATTTTCACCTCTTCAAGTGTTGGTTGGTCTGTGTTCACATCCACGTCTTCCTCAGCTTCTGGTATCTGAGCTGTTTCTTTTGGCTCCGGCTTGTTTAAGGTGGTCTGTAAGTGGTCTTTCCAGCACTCCAATTTCCCTGTTTCACTTTAGACGATGTTTCCGTTTGTATGCTGGACTGGTACTTCACTGTTTTTCAATCCACCACTAATTTTTTTGGATCCTATGGAGAGTTTTAAGGTCCTGTTTTCTAGCTGTTTCCTCAGATCTCATCTGCAAACACGATAAGAAATATTTCCTCTTTGTTTGAACCATCCTCTTAATCTCTCTGTTCAGCTCGTCAAATCTGCTTTTCAGTCTGTCCTTCAGCTTTTGCGACCTCATCCGCTTAAGATAGGCGCCTACCCTGAAATAAAATAGTTTTTAAATAGTTTTAATGGTTGTTTGAAATCCACCTCCCATAAAATTGGGGGTAACGTGCATTTTTTTTAATATCTGACAGCAGAAGCAAAATTGTTATAAGCAACAGTTTATTAACAATGCGTAATGTCTTTCCAGTAAAAGTTGGGCAAGATGTCAATTTATGGCTTGTCTCCATATACAATGAAAAAACTCACCACGTCCCATGCAAATATTGAGGCTTCGCTATCTTGAAAGCACCCCTAACCAAAGTTTATTGTAAAATGCCATATTATGGTAGCATTGTTATAAAATCCCAAATTTGACCCACAATGAATCATGTAATTCCAGTAAAAGTTGGTCAGTGTGTTTATTTATTATTTATATATTTACATATACAAACCATTCATTAATAGCTTCGCAACAAACGAAGTTTCTTTCTCTAGAATTCACAATCCGAATTCACATCATAATTTATCCGCAAGAGGCCGCCACGTGAATTTTTTTATTGGTAATGTTTTCTGTTCATATTAATGTTCTTTTACCAATAAAAGTAACAATGTATCATCGAGGTGTTTACTGTTGGCATGTGGACGTAGTTTCAATCGACAGCATAACCAAATTTGACAAGATTGCCTCTGGTTCTACTGCCTTCTTTGAAGAACGTATTCCTATCATTATCCTCATAACCATCCAATATTAAGAAAACACTTCTCCTAGCCTACATTTTTGTCAAACCACATTCTATTAAGCGGCTATAAGTGATAGTTCTCCTAATAACCATACGATTTGATTACCTTTTGAAGCAGTAATCCCACATTGCTCTGGAACGTTCGTATCAGCACTAAATGTTACTCCAAATTCCTTTTCTTTTGTAGCTCTACTTATTATAGCTTCCCTATGCGCAGGGATGCACCGTGATGCGCAGACCGATGCGCAGTTAGCTCAATGTCAGGGCAGGCGCCTAACTTAATACGTACACATTCACGAGGGACCAAAGGTATCCAGATTAAAGAGATTCCAGTGTAAATATGATTAGTCCTAGTAACGCACTGACAATCACTAAAGTACACCGCACATATGGTTTAAATGGCAGATCTGCTGCTCAGCATGGAGATTTGCGACAAGTCAAAGACAATGGGTTGCAGCAGTCTGTGATTCCATCTTGAATTCTGCGGGAAGCTCAAGGAGGATTATGGGGATTTTCAAAATATTACTCTACACAATTTCAAGGATCTGTGGTGCAGAAATGAGCAACCGGCTAAAGTGGGCTGGACATGTGGAAAGACGAGGAACGCTTGACGAACAGATCGGATACGCTCAGAGTGGAGGGTAGAAAGAGAAGACGAAGACCGAGACCGGATTTCAGGCATAAAGAAGAGAGCAACAAGAAACCTGTCAAATCAGATCCTTATAAGAGCCTTGTCGTGTTTATCTTTTCACGCACAATTTACATAAGCTGCCAATAACACACCTCTTTAATAGAATAAGCATTCGAGTTTCGTAGTAACATATTGTTGAGTGAATCGCGTTGTGTTTGATTTAAACTCTACTTTACGACGCGGCTCGTAGTTAGAGAACAAAGTAGAAACACACTTTTTCAGCGTCACGCAACCGCGCCGTACATAGGGCCTAGAGATGATTGCCCATTTTGTTATGCGATCCACCCACGAGAGAATGTCCGTTCTTCAGTGTCCCACTGGCTGTGCGATAACAGCTCAGACAGCGTCTCATGTCAACGCGAACAAAGACAGTCATCACCGCGAACCGGTTCTTTGCTCGCTCGCGCGTAACGCAACTTGCCGCTGGCATTCCAACGAGTCTTCAGACCTCGCTAGTGCCATCGGGAAGACCGAACGTATTCGGGTAAGTCGAGCAGTGTTGTTGAGTCCTAGTTAGCTTTCGCACACATATGTGTTGCACACTATGCGTGATTACTGCCCGATCAACAACACATGTGTGTAACTCATGTGTGAAGTATTCTTCGCGTGTGAAGTATTTGATCATAATAAACATGTTATGAGACTAGTGTTGTACCAAGTTTGCTGAAAGATAAACAACTAGAGCCAAGTAGTACTGCACAGCTATTGCTCGTGTTTGGTCCGGACCGGCTGTGGTATAGATAAGATATTTGTTTCGAAGGATTTCTTGTCAAAATCAGTAATGCTAAACAACATATGGGTATTTTGGATCAACATATATTAACATATTTATCATAATTATGAAGAGCCATGTACTTGTAGATATCTAGCTATGATGTAGAGCACATTATGGCCCCGAACCAATGTCTCAACAGCATTATGTTTCAGTTAATATATGAGAAAAGACAATAATAGGTTTCATGTGGCGCGTTGGTGTTGTCACACATTTCTACTTTATCTAGTGTTCGGTTTATTTTACGGTTGACAGTAACACTCAGTGGCACCGTGATTATCTTCACCCGCCATTGACGCTTATGGTCGCCGGTTTGACCCCGATCTGAGCTCGATAAGAGACTGTAAATATATCTCGTTCTCGGTACCGACTATCACATACTGATTAAAAGGTAAAGGTTATTATAAAGCGCGGTATCCAGTCCTTGGGACTGTTCAAAGCGCTTTACGCTTCACACCTGGCAAATCAAATCAAATTTATTTTGACACCGCATATCTCTAAAAAATAGAATCCGGGGTATTTACAATAAAAAATTAAATACAGGCTGGCAGGCTTTTTTATTACGACGCCAACTCGACTACTGTGGGAAATATTCCGTCACGCTGAACTTTACTGCGCAAATAATATTCGCCACCACTGTCTAGACTCTACAGCCAGGTCGCCACTGTCTAGACTCTACAGCCAGGTCGCCACTGTCTAGACTCTACAGATAGGTACTCGTGTATACAATTGAGTGAACTGGAGCAACGTGGAGGAGATGAAACTGTCCAAGCTTCGAGGATTCGAACCCGGATCCTCGCGATTGAGAGTCAGCTGTTCTAACCGCCACGCCACTGCGCCTCATTAACTCTCATTAACTCATTAACGCGCCTCATTAACTCTCATTAACTCATTAACGCGCCTCATTAACTCGTTCTGTGCGTGGAAAATCGTACCTATTGTACATTTATTCAATCTTATTGTTTGCCAAAGCAGAATATATTATTATTCATATTTTAACGTTGGAGGAACGGGGAAGTTAAGTTTGATGCAAAAGAGAGTTTTAGGAGGAAGCTCGTGAGAAGCCGGTTAGCGTGGGCTGGAAGAAGGGAAGGGGAACGGTCAACGATGAGAGCTGGGCACAGGGAGAAGAGGAAGACTGCGATTGAAATGGGAGGACTGTGTGAAGGGAGATTTGAAGGGATGGGGATAGGAGTGGAGAGAAATAAAGGGAGTGGAGGCGGGTGGGTGGAAGAAAATGCAGTGCACGTGATCAATTATGAAAAGAGATGGGAAAACATCGAGGACCAGTATCGGTGCTAGCCAGACAAAGAGGAGAGCAACACATTAGTTGTAGCGAGTTTGCCTGTTGTAACAGGGGATAAATCACTGTTTCCTTTCCTGGTCCATACGAATGAAGTGCCAGTGCTTTTGAGACCGTCCCCTTTCAATGATTTTGTGCACCGTGAAAAATACTTTTTGAACAGGGAAAGGGACACACTTGTAGATTACAACACTTCTGCTGTGCACAGGGTGACATTTTTAATTGCTGATTGACAGAATATTAACCTGTCAGTGATGGAAGGATCCCTGCGTATGTAAACCAAATTTTCTTGTTTAGGATAACATCCGACGAGGAGATTCTACCATGTTGCTTTTCTCGAGGAACAAAATTGTAGGATTTGACGAAAACTTTATATCATGTCAGTGCCATGCCATGCAACACCCTGTGTCATTGTTTTTGACGAAAACTCTACAGCGTATCAGTGACAAGACATGCGCCACCCTGTGTCATTGCGTTGACAATTGTTATATTGCGAACAGCATAAAAAAATTAACAAAGTCGTCTATGGTAAAATAAATAATGATCTATCCCCAACATATTTTGTCTACGCAGCGTCCTGCTATGTTCATATCACCAGGATCTGGCGTCACAGTAGGAGCTCAGGCGAGTGATGTATTTATATTCCACGAAAACCATTATCTTCGCTTTCTTGTTTTTCGTTCGTCTCACTCTTATTTTTCGTTCGTCTCCTTTGATAAAGCATCTCTTTGTGTAACACAACTAAATATATCGCCGCTTGGAAAATAATTGCAGGTGCTGACGTCTCTTTTTCTCGTAACGAGATATTGCAAAGACTTAATAACAAGTATTGCTTTGTTCTGTCTAACGTTGAAACTGACTAGTCGACCTGTAGCGGATCTTACAAGGTTTAACCAGATTTAACGATATCCGAAGCAACAAACTCCACACGACAAGAAGACAACAAACTCCACACGACAAGAAGACAGCAAACTCCACACGACAAGAAGACAACAAACTCCACACGACAAGAAGACAGCAAACTCCACACGACAAGAAGACAACAAACTCCACACGACAAGAAGACAACAAACTCCACACGACAAGAAGACAACAAACTCCACACGACAAGAAAACAACAAACTACACACGACAAGAAGACAGCAAACTCCATACGAAAAGAAGACAACAAACTCCACACGACAAGAAGACAACAAACTCCACACGACAAGAAAACAACAAGCTCCACACGACAAGAAGACAACAAACTCCACAGGACAAGAAGACAAAAAAACCCACACGACAAGAAGACAGCAAACTCCACACGACAAGAAGACAGCAAACTCCACACGACTAGAAGACAGCAAACTCCACACGACAAGAAGACAACAAACTCCACACGACAAGAAGACAACAAACTCCACACGACAAGAAGACAGCAAACTCCACACGACAAGAAGGCAACAAACTCCACACGACAAGAAGACAACAAACTCCACACGACAAGAAGACAACAAACTCTACACGACAAGAAGACAGCAAACTCCACACGACAAGAAGACAGCAAACTCCACACGACAAGAAGACAGCAAACTCCACACGACAAGAAGACAACAAACTCCACACGACAAGAAGACCACAAACCACTGGTTTACCAACAGTCCAACATATTTTCAGTTCTGATGTTTGTCAACTCTGTTTTTTCTGTTGATTTTGCATAAAGTCAAGTTTACACTGCTAGGATTTTACACAATTAGTAGATCATTAGTGCCAGTCGTTTATTTTCCTCAGTGATACCAAAACATTCTTAGCCATTCAATGTTTTTAATCTTCTATTAATTTTGCTCCCCTCGTCTCAGTGTTGGTATACCAAACTCTATTTCGGCGCTCGGCACCACAAACATAAACACCCGCGCGCGCGCAAACACACACACACACATATATATATACACCTATATATATATATATATATATATATATATATATATATATATATATATATATATATATATATATATATATATATATATATATATATATATATATATATATATATATATATATATATATATATATATATATATATATATATATATATATATATATATATATATATATATATATATATATATATATATATATATATATATATATATATATATCCTGTGTGCATATATTACATCAAGTTTCTTATAATTTTTTCATATATTATCTAAGCCAGTTCATCAACCATCTGTAAAACTTCTCGGCAACTGACGTTCCTCAGCCTCAGCCTCAGCTTGCAGTGAGGTCCCGTTCATAGGTTGAGTCCACTGCTTGATGTTATAGTTCCAGTGTTTCCAGGGACATCCTTGGAATCTTCTGTCGAACAGAGCGCCATAACAGATGCTATGTATGTTTCAACATTATACATATTATAAAGTAAAAAAAAATCGGCAAGACTCGTACAATACCGAACATCAAAGTAGTTCGACCCCGGTCTGAGGTGAGTGCCCCCAGGTCCAAGGCCTTTGGGTCGCCACGGTTTCTGCTGTATTCAAAGGCGCAATTGGCGTCTTTCAACCTGAACGGTGTTCTATAGGTCTGCTTGAAGCGGTGTGTCTGGTGAACAGCGGCCTGTCAGGTGTTGCGACGGGTAGTCGAAATGTGCGTAATTACTCCGCCCCGCGTGGGACCACGCCTTAATCCCTTCCCCCGCAGTCGTATCTGCTTTGTATCGGCATATTTGATAATGACTCAATAAACGGAACGTAAAATGTGATGAATGAAGCTGAATGAGTGCACAGCGTCGATACATAAACCCAGTTCGGTCATGTTATGACAGAGAAACTACCAAGGTGACCGTGGCTATTTCTTGGGTCTTCTTGGTAAAGTCTTCTCGAAAATTGAAAATCAAGACCAATTTTCTGGAATAAAAGCACGCATGCTGAAAACCGTGCACGAGTGATATTTATTTATACATTTCCACCACAGTCCGCAGCTACGTTGTGTCTAGTGTGTTTACAACCGCGAACGAATTTTACAATTCCAACGGAATGTGCACGCGGTGTACACAATATGGCGGACTCTCCGTGCTGACGTCATCGTCGTGTTTACCTTTCACCTGCCTGATTTCACTGTAACCTCTCTGATTACTAGTGACCACCACATGGCATCATTCAAATGTAGACGGCGTAGGTCATGTCCTGGAGTATATATATATATATATATATATATATATATATATATATATATATATAGAGAGAGAGAGAGAGAGAGAGAGGGGGGAGAGAGAGAGAGATTACAATACAATTGCGGTTAAGTTTACATGAATAGTCGCCATATATATATATATATATATATATATATATACATATATATATATATATATATATATATATATATATATATATATATATATATATATATATATATATATATATATATATATATATATATATATATATATATATATATATATGTATATATATATATATACATAGAGAGAGGGGGTAGAGGGAAGACAGAGAGAGAGAGAGAGAGAGAGAGAGAGAGAGAGAGAGAGAGAGAGAGAGAGAGAGAGAGAGAGAGAGAGAGAGAGAGAGAGAGAGAGAGAGAGAGAGAGAGAGAGAGAGAGAGAGAGAGAGAGAGAGAGAGAGAGAGAGAGAGAGAGAGAGAGAGAGAGAGAGAGAGAGAGAGAGAGAGAGAGAGAGAGAGAGAGAGAGAGAGAGAGAGAGAGAGAGAGAGAGAGAGAGAGAGAGAGAGAGAGAGAGAGAGAGATATTACAATACAATTGCGGTTAAGTTTACATGAATAGTCGCCATGCTATCGAGTACGCCCTTGTATGGTAATTTACCAACCGAGCCTTTTCAGAATCATGGGTACGTGATTCCAATGGGTAGTCGGCAGACACGCTGTGTTATATCTGTCCGATATCTTGTAAGCTTAACAGTGTGACCACCGGACGTAGACCGTCGTCGGGCAGACAGGTTATTTACCGATGTTAAACACGAAAGTAACGGAAAGTGGAACGAATCCCTTTGTAAAAAAGGGATACTGACAACATGAAGTGTATTGGCAACGTGAAGTATATTGGCAACATGAAGTATATTGGCAACATGAAGTATATTGACGGAAGGTTGTTCACACTTTCTAAAGTAACCCGATCTAACGATCAAAGTAAATGCTTTCGATGATTTTAACAACAGCACGCACTCTTTTATTACACCGACTCTACCTACGTACTACATTTTTTAATATCAGTTCGCGATGGGCCAAAGGAATGGATGAGGGGGTTTTAGGAAACTGCCACTCACAAAGCATCAATTTATGTCTGTCTGTCGCTCTTTTTACCCATGAATTGCCCCATAGTTGTTATTACAGGCGCCCGTTGTTTGCCCCCGCCCCATCCTTACGCACATCGCTCAACTATTCATGCTTTTCCATTTATCAGGGAACTGAACAACTCCGAACACGCAACTTCGGCTGCCTGGGCGAGACGGAAGAAGGACAGATAGCGTTCCAACGGCGTCGCAGCGGGTTGTTATTTCCGGACAACAAAGGAATCACTGTTGTAGCTCATGTTTCGTTGCCGTTGTAGGCAGACGTCAGATTCATTCTGCTACGACCAGTCGAAGTGAGACATACACTCGGAGTTCCGCAAACACACACAAGATACTCATCTCTTGGTAAGTCGCTCATACGCCAACTCTTCGCTCGCCGCGCCGCTGCACGTTACTGTTGAGCACTGCTCGTTTTGAAGTCACCAGGTGGCGCCACACGTCACAACAGGTGCCATGTTTGTCTATTGCACCGTGGGTCACCAGTGGTTACAATCCGTTATACAACTGCGTAGTAAATCACTATAAATGATCGTGGGCTCTCTTTACATTCGTTCGTATTCACCGTGCGTCTATGCCATTTCCTGTGGAATAAGTACTGTTTTCTATGGGATCGCTGTTAAAGGGGCGTGTGCACTATACATACATCGAACCGTCTACTGATGCTAGTTTGCACTTTGTGCAAGGTTATGATTGCCACTTTGAGCAAGGTTATGATTGCCACTTTGTGCAAGGTTATGATTGCCACTTTGTGCAAGGTTATGATTGCCACTTTGTGCAAGGTTATGATTGCCACTTTGCATTATTTCATATAAATGTCACGTATCGCGTGTTATTAACCTCGACGTTGCCACGTAGACATGGGTCTTTTAAGACCCGAGACTGCACACTCTACAAACATTCGTAAAGCTATATATCAGTGTACACGTCAACATACCGTCTACACGTCAACACACCGTCTACACGCCAACACACCGTCTACACGTCAACACACCGTCTACACGCCAACACACCGTCTACACGTCAACACACCGTCTACAGGTCAACACACCGTCTACACGTCAACACACCGTCTACACGTCAACACACCGTCTACATGTCAACACACCGTCTACACGCCAACACACCGTCTACACGTCAATACATCGTCTACAGGTCAACACACCGTCTACACGTCAACACACCTTGTACACGTCAACACACCATCTACACGTCAACACACCGTCTACACGTCAACACATTGTGATCAGCATTTTCTATCACGTAGCCGCATATTATTGCCATCAATTATTCGGTGATCACGGTGATGAAGATTGCCTTGGCGATGTCAGCTGTGCCAATGTAGTCTTATTAATTGTGGTAATCTTGAAATATCAAATACGGCGTGTATTTTAGATACGAGTGGTGACGCTTCCTCGAGTAGTATACCTCATTATCACATTGTATATATGTAGCCCTGGTGTCGATACTCTCATTTATCAGCCCCCCCCCACCGATCATACGTGTCAGGTTTGCAAAACATATGTATCGGTTTTAGAAAATGACGAGAAAATACCAATGTGATTCAGTTGTACCTTTTGCATGTTGGTATTTTTGGTTGACCCAATGTCAACAATTTAGACCCATATTGTGCTTCATCAGACAACCAACTGGCGTGAAGAGCTTTTCCCAATTTGTCCCTAAGCGGTCATGACCCATATTGAGGCCACATTCCCATTCTATCAAGTAGCGCTATAATTCCAAACAGGTGCTCGGCGCACAGACGCGTTGTGGCAATTATCCACCGATTGAATACTAACCGCGGTGTCCAGGACGCTTTGGTGAGGCACTTTTGACTGACGGTCTTGTTTACACATTCACAACATGTGGCGCTGAAGTGATGTTATCTTCACAACATGTGTAGCTGGAGTGATGTTATCTTCACAACATGTGCAGCTGGAGTGATGTTATCTTCACAACATTTGCAGCTGGAGTGATGTTACCTTCACAACATGTGCTGCTGGAGTGATATTGCCTTCACAACATGTGCAGCTGGAGTGATGTTACCTTCACAACAAGTGGAGCTGGAGTGATGTTACCTTCACAACATGTGGAGATGGAGTGATGTTTCCTTCACAACATGTGGAGATGGAGTGATGTTACCTTCACAACATGTGCAGCTGGAGTGATGTTACCTTCACAACAAGTGGAGCTGGAGTGATGTTACCTTCACAACATGTGCAGCTGGAGTGATGTTTCCTTCACAACAAGTGGAGCTGGAGTGATGTTACCTTCACAACATGTGCAGCTGGAGTGATGTTACCTTCACAACAAGTGGAGATGGAGTGATGTTACCTTCACAACACGTGGAGCTGGAGTGATGTTACCTTCACAACAAGTGGAGATGGAGTGATGTTACCTTCACAACACGTGGAGCTGGAGTGATATTTCCTTCACAACATGTGGAGATGGAGTGATGTTACCTTCACAACACGTGGAGCTGGAGTGATATTTCCTTCACAACATGTGGAGATGGAATGATATTACCTTCACAACACGTGGAGCTGGAGTGATGTTTCCTTCACAACATGTGGAGATGGAGTGATGTTACCTTCACAACATGTGGAGATGGAGTGATATTACCTTCACAACACGTGGAGCTGGAGTGATGTTTCCTTCACAACATGTGGAGATGGAGTGATGTTACCTTCACAACATGTGGAGATGGAGTGATGTTACCTTCACAACACGTGGAGCTGGAGTGATGTTTCCTTCACAACATGTGGAGATGGAGTGATGTTACCTTCACAACATGTGGAGATGGAGTGATGTTACCTTCACAACACGTGGAGCTGGAGTGATGTTTCCTTCACAACATGTGGAGATGGAGTGATGTTACCTTCACAACACGTGGAGATGGAGTGATGTTTCCTTCACAACACGTGGAGATGGAGTGATGTTTCCTTCACAACATGTGGAGATGGAGTGATGTTTCCTTCACAACATGTGCAGCTGGAGTGATGTTTCCTTCACAACATGTGCAGCTGGAGTGATGTTTCCTTCACAACATGTGGAGATGGAGTGATGTTTCCTTCACAACATGTGGAGATGGAGTGATGTTTCCTTCACAACATGTGGAGATGGAGTGATGTTTCCTTCACAACAAGTGGAGATGGAGTGATGTTTCCTTCACAACATGTGGAGCTGGAGTGATGTTTCCTTCACAACATGTGGAGATGGAGTGATGTTTCCTTCACAACATGTGGAGATGGAGTGATGTTTCCTTCACAACATGTGCAGCTGGAGTGATGTTTCCTTCACAACATGTGGAGATGGAGTGATGTTTCCTTCACAACATGTGGAGATGGAGTGATGTTTCCTTCACAACATGTGGAGATGGAGTGATGTTTCCTTCACAACATGTGGAGATGGAGTGATGTTTCCTTCACAACATGTGGAGCTGGAGTGATGTTTCCTTCACAACATGTGGAGCCATCTCATTCATTGTTTACCTAATACGGAGAGAGTTGAGGATTTCATATAATTTAAATGTCCAAATTCTCTAATGTCTTCTCAAAGTTAATTTTAACTACTAATGTAATACCTCAAGTTTTAATCTACAGCATACAGAAGAATAAATCATCCGATGAAAAACGTTACCTACATTTCATCTTTAAATATGAAGATTGATTTATCAGTGTTCTGTTGCCGCACAGCAATATATGTATAATTATGTATGTTTTAAAACAAATGTCATCGCCAAATCGTGTATTTTGTACAATATTCAAATATAAACTATCACGATTGTGGCAAATTTTGAAGGATATTATTTGTAAGCAACCGACTTGGTATGAATAATAATAATTCAGTATCGCAATGTCCCATACTCAGTGGCAATGTTCCGTAACACGTAACACGTAACACGGTCGTTCAATTAAGTAATGAAAATCTGTGTACATTCCCTTTAAATCTGTACCCACGGCGTGTTGAACTTACTCAATGCAAATAAATAATTCACATCGTTCTAGTGACTGAGCCCATATATGTCAAAGGAATTTAATATGCATTATGGATGCGCCTGTGGGAGAATGGTTGTAGCCTCTGGGTCATAGTTCGTATTGTCCTGTATCCTGACCCCCGCTTCATAAGATAAGCATCAAGGTTCAGTGGTGTCTTATGTAAATGACGGCAGGCATAGTTCGCATATTTAATATTCAACCCTCGTACCTGGACATTCGAACAAAGCCTATGTTTATCTTAAGTCGTGTAACGACAAGAACAAGTGGCGATGACACGCAGCACACCCACGGCGCTGCTTCTACACGATTCCAGGGGGACTTTCTTCTTTTTAAGCAACTCCACCTGAACGTTGGCGGCGGAATTCCAAATATGTTTATTAGTGGCTGTTGAAACCTTGTGGGCGTGCCTCACGGGTGTGACGGCTCCTCGTCGTGGTGCAGCCATCCAACCACGTACTCCTATAGCCCCTACAGCCAAGTACGGCATTGCTGTCGTACACGCTGCCTGTTTGGCACCTCTCATGGGCCCGACCGAGAGGCAGCCTTGGCCGCCGTCCTCTGTCATCAGAGGGGAGAGAAGGATGGAGCAGGAATCAGAGGGGAGAGAAGGAGGGAGCAGGAATCAGAGGGGAGAGAAGGATGGAGCAGGAATCAGAGGGGAGAGAAGGAGGGAGCAGGAATCAGAGGGAAGAGAAGGAGGGAGCAGGAATCAGAGGGGAGAGAAGGAGGGAGCAGGAATCAGAGGGGAGAGAAGGAGGGAGCAGGAATCAGAGGGGAGAGAAGGAGGGAGCAGGAATCAGAGGGGAGAGAAGGAGGGAGCAGGAATCAGAGGGGAGAGAAGGAGGGAGCAAGAATCAGTGGGATGGATAGAGAGACCACCACTTTTTGAGTCCACGACAGGTCAAACATTTACCCCCCAGCCCTACCCCCCACCCCTGGCATCTACACCAGGTAGAAGGCACTAACGGCTTTTAGTGTATCTTCTGAAAGGCGCAGGCAACGTGAGGAGAACGCCAGCAGGTGGACCCAAACTCCGGTCCCATCGATTGACAGTTTGGCGTTCCAACCTTGCGTTACAGCCGTCCATTTTCACCGCGGCCGGAGTTACAAAACAGACAGAGCTTGCTTGCGGTCTTCATGTGGGACAGGACGCTAGATAGCAATCTGCGGTCATCGTGTACTGAACAAGTGATTTCTAAGGCCGGTGGCTCTGGTTAATCCTGTACCAACAATGGCGTAGCATAGATACGTGCAAACCACAAGCATATAGCTATTCATTTCGTGCACGCTTTGTGTTGCTATAGCGCAGCCCGGAGGCGATTAGCGATGTAATTACAGGTCATGTTTTAAAACTTATACCCATATTTGGTGTATATACATGTGCTGGTTCGTTGTCACGCCACACTCTCAATCAAGAGAACCCTGGTTCGTTGTCACGCCACACTCTCAATCAAGAGAACCCTGGTTCGTTGTCACGCCACACTCTCAATCAAGAGAACCCTGGTTCGAACCCTCTTGTTGCTGTTTCGAAGCTTGTCCAATTCCGTTCACTCTGCGTTGCCTCAGTTAATGCAGCTGTATAGACGAATACTTGGCTGTAGACACTGGAGAATATATTTGAACGAATAGTCTTTGCGCAGCAAAGGCAACGTGGCTGAATGCTTCCCAGAGAGGTCGAGTGCAGTGATAAGAAGTAGCTAGATTCTGCGCTGTATAGAAGAACTTACCTGTACAGCACCGTTTCACAAAGAATGACAAAAATGTGCGTGGATGTATCGCAACATAATGCACGCATACCACTTACTAATTGCATATTAATCAAACATAGCATTATTAGCTTGAAAACATCGTCAAAATGTATCTTCTGATTTGGGGAATTTATTCAAAACGAATACCAACTGTGCAACATTTTCACGAGGCGATTCGCCACTATGATGCTATGATTTTTACATAATTTTATAATTGCAAACCACGTGATATGACTAGGTTATAACGTAAACATAGCTCCATCTCAACTGCAATCGCCTCGCGTGAACGCAACCATAACAGACACGCGGTGTTACTGAAAATAAGTCCCCAGACACAACTCTGGAGGTTTTATCCTGGCCGTCAAAAGATATTATAAATAGTTTCGTCGACAGTTGTGTGTGACATTAATCTGACATGTTCCAAACCAACAATGTGTCACTGATGATAAATGTGAACGTTTGGGGGAAACCGTCGAGATATATGCATTAAACCGAAACAATTCGTGCAAAATATTATCTTAGATATTTTTTAGACATTTAATGTACACACAACAGTTTAGTAGTTCTCAAAAATAACTACATACACCACGCATGAATGCAACCGTGTCTATGCGTAGTTTCGTGTGCTACCCAGTGCAAAAACTATGGACAGTAAAAAACACCGCAAGTACCTAGTGCAAATCAAATGTAGGCCCTATTTCGGAATTAAATAATGCGACACGTTTGACGTCAACGAAAAACAGCATTTCAATACCACCACGGTTGGGTTGTTAAGAAATGTAAACAGTTTTTTCTGACCTACGGAATGACCTATCTAGTTCAAAAGAACTTACTAAAATAACTTCGGAAAAAAATTTCGATCACAATTTCACTGCGCAATACTGCACTACCATTCAAAACCATTTGACCTCCAATTACAATCAACTTGAGCGTGCAAGCGAAACAATAGATGGTGTTTACTTCAGTGTAGGTGCTATTTTTGCACGGGAAACGTGCACAAAGAGGCTCGACGAGGTGAAAGGGTGTCAACGCAGTTTTCGCATGAGTCACACTCTTTATTATACAGTTAGGCGCTCCTCTTTTACAAAGGCCAGGCGGAGACAAC